>VYZM01008525.1:145732-246621 GCA_013398915.1 Dromas ardeola | reverse complement strand
AGATGGGGTCGTGCAGCTCCACCCGGCCGGAGGAGGGGGCGCCGGGCCGTGCCAGGCGCTTTGGGGTGTCCCCCGAGGATCATAGAATAATAGTTTGGGTTGGAAGGGACGTTTAAAGGTCATCTAGTTCAACCCCCCTGCCATGGGCAGGGACATCTTCAACTAGATCAGGTTGCTCAGAGCCCCGTTCAACCTGAGCTGGAATGTTTCTGGGGATGGGGCATCTACCCACCTCTCTGGGCAACCTGGGCCAGTGTTTCACCACCCTCAGCGTAAAATATTTCTTCCTTGTATCTAGCCTAAATCTCCCCTCTTTCAGTTTGAAGCCACTACCCATCGTCCTGTAACTACACTCCCTGATAAAGAGTCCCTCCCCATCTTTCCTGTAGGCCCACTTTAGGTACTGAAAGGCCACGATAAGGTCTCCCTGGAGCCTTCTCTTCTCCAGGCTGAACAACCCCAACTCTCTCAGCCTGTCCTCATCGGAGAGCTGCTCCACCCCTCTGATCACCTTTGTGGCACCTCCTGCTCCAACAGGTCTATGTCTTTCCTGTGCTGAGGGCTCCAGAGCTGGACACAGTACTCCTGGTGGGTCTCACCAGAGTGGAGCAGAGGGGCAATGGAAGATGGAGAGGCAAGAGGGCAATGGAGGGGCAAGAAGATGGAGACGTCTTGTATTGCAGTTTGCACCCATTGCCTCTGGTCCTCTCCCTGGGCATCGCTGAGAAGAGCCTGGCTCCGTCTGTGCTACACCCCTCATCAGGTGTTTACACAGATGGATAAAATCCCCCTGAGTCATCTGTTCAGGCTGAACAATCCCAGCTCTCTCCCCCAACCTAGTCTGGCAGATGCTCCAAGCCCTTAATCTATCTAGCACCATGTGCTGTGGCATTTCAAAGTGTTTGATCACCACTGTCACATCCCAGGTCACTTTTTGCGGGAGTCAATGGGGTGCCTTCACCTTTAATAACGCTTAATTTATTTCCTCCCTTTTGTTTTTCCAGTTGCTTTCTGAACCTCTGTAAGCTCAGAGCATCCTCAGCCCCCTCAGACCAGGAGTTACAGAGGTGACCGTCCACCCTGTAAAGAGCCACCTCCTGTGCTGTGCTTTGCACGTAGCACTCCCTTAACTCATACTGCTTCTGCCAAAAGGGATGAATTGTTCCCTTCTCCACTCAACTCTCCCTTTATAAAACCGTTATCCTGTCTGCTTTCAATTGCCCTTTCCATTTTTCAAGCTGTAGTCCAAGGAAATCATTCCTCATATGGAAACTGTTCTACGGCACCGATTGCCTTTGTTCCTCTTTCTCTGCTGTTCTTATGCTGCCGTGTCCTCCCCTGGATGGGGCCGGGGGATGTGACTCACGTCGCATTCAAGATGCAGGTGCCCCAGACATTTATGTAATGTTAATAAGTTGTTTTCTGATTTGCTCTGTTCTTAATTCCCACTGATTCCTAATATTCACTTGCCTTTCTGCCCACTAAAGAGTACTTGAGATAATGTTGTCTTCAAACTATTAAAATAAGATTTCTGAGATGCTTAGTATGATGCACATAGGGCTAGGATTGCTTTTTTCCACAAGTACTGCTGTAAGTGTATCAGTACTAATTTTTATCTTTTTATCACTCATTTTTCATGCCACACATACTTATGATTGTCACTCAACTTGGTCATCCTTTTTCACACCACTTATAGAAAATACTGAAGCGCAAGGGTCCTTGCAGCACCCCATGAGTGACTTTCAACGTGAAATCTGGCCACCTATTTCTGCCTTTTGACCAGTTATTTAGCATCCATGGACCCTTCCTGCCATCCCATGGTGATTCATTTCTTTAAGAAGCTTTAACTAAGGACCTTGTCAAATGTCCTATGGAAATGTAAACAGGCTATATTCATCCAGGCCTCTTATCCACATGTTGAGTCCTTAAAAAACCTCTCTGAGGCACAATTTTCTTTAAGAAAAAAAAAAAACATTGATTCTTCCATGATCTGTTTTGTTCCTTTGGACACTTTTCTTGTTTGTTTTGTTGGGGTTTTTTTAACAGTTTCATCCAGCTTGCATTGTGTGGGTGTCAGAGCTGCTTATTCCTCTGGAAAGTTTGTAAAGATTGATCTTCACCTTTCGAGTTTTTGGTGCTAGGACAGGTACCAACTGCTACCCAAGTTCATAATCCAGATTCTTCATACGCGAGGGTTTGTAGTGCTCTCTGGAGAACACACCGGTCCTGGCGGCTTGTTTGTTTTCTTCCTTTGTTCATTTTGTTGCTTTGCACTCTGTTCCTGCTGGTCCTTCAGCCCAACACAGATGCTCTCCTTCAACACAGGTGTCGGGGCCTGGCAGGCCACGGGGCTGCCTGCACCAGGCAGGCAACGTTACATGCAGTGCTTTATGTTTTCTGTGATGCTTCATGCTCTCTGTGGCAGGCTGTGTCACCTGGGCAAGCGGCAGTGACACCCTGAGGCCCTGAGGACCTTCCGAGGCTTCGTTCTTTTTTCATAGCTGCCATCCAGCTGAGAAGGATGCCAGATGAAAGGAACTGTGCCAGAGGTTCATACAAATAACCAGATTTTTACTATCATTGTAATCGCTTTGGCTGGCTAGTTCTTATGGTCAAAAGATATTTATGATTCTGTTTCTAAAATGTCAGACACATTAGCTACTCTAAAGGGAAAGTACCAAATAATTTCCTTTATTAACAGTGTATGTTTAGGTGAAAGGCTTTAATTTTGTATGTGTACAGAAAGCAAGAGTTCTGCACAGACAGACAGTAGTTTTGTACAGAACAGAAGACCTCAATTTTAATGTTTACAAAAAAAAGGAGAATCGTTTAAATATCGGTGAATTCATGGAACCAGACTTTGAGAAACCGTGGGGACTTTCACATTGACACGTGATCCTTCAGAAGCCGGCACGCTTAGAACAGTCTCCGGTGGTATTTATTCCCTAGCGTTTCTGCGCAGAGCGCATGGATGCCATGCTGCCCGCTCCTTACTCCCGTGGATAAATCCTTTGCAGCTCGTGTGGGTGCCAAGAGGCGTACTGCTCTGCTCGGCCACCAAATTTGATCTTGGGCAAAGCTCAGCTGAACTCTGGAGGAGTGGAAGCGGTGATGGGTGGGTGGTACGTGGCTCTCGGAGCTGAACCCTACAGCTCGCAGTCCCTCTCGTGAGCACTGGCTATGGGGTAGGACTATCAGCACATGTCTTCCTCCAGTTTTATTAGCAGCATGTCATGAAATCCAGCGCGGCTCTGTGAATGATACTAAAAGTGGGAATTTACAGGGAATCCGTCAGAAGTGCACTTTTGTCGTGCAGAGCCTTGTAGTGGATCCTGCTTCCTTGGCGGGTGACAAGGCAGAAGAAGGTTAATACAGTAGACAGCAGAACGAGTCCGATGAAAAACAAGGCTGCGAGTATCAGGCTGGCTTCTCCAGGACTCAAAGTTTTGCCAAAAAAGTTGCCCTCTTTGCTGTCATAATCTGTTAAAAGAAAAGTAGTTCATAAGAAATCTATGCATAAATCTGAAAAGTTTTAAAAGCCATTTTAAAAAACGCTTACCCTTTCCAGTGGCCCCATTTTTTGCAATAGTTGTATCATATGCTCCAGTTGTGAGTCCTCCTTCTGAAGGAGCTTCCCGCTCTGTGCGGAGAGAGAAAAACCCTAGTTAAGGTGAAAGCCTTAATAAACACCTTTGTGTCTTCTGGAAAAGTAGCCCTGATTTTATTTAACTCCTTCTACCTTGTTGATCTGAACAGAAATCCCGATTAGATCAGCACAGCTATTGCTCTGGGCAGCTCCATGGGCAACATCCCCCTTCTCTATAGGCATCTCTGTTATTTCACTACTTGCTGTAGTGATAGGATGCGGGGTAATGGTTCTAAACTGAAAGAGGGTAGATTTAGATTGGACATAAAGGAGACATTTTTAATGATGAGGGCGGTGAGACACTGGCACAGGTTGCCCAGGGAAGCTGTGGATGCCCCATCCCTGGAAGTGTTCAAGGCCAGGCTGGATGGGGCTTTGAGCAGCCTGGTCTAGTGGGAGGTGTCCCTGCCCATGGCAGGGGGGGTTGGAACTAGATGATCTTTAAAGGTCCCTTCCAACCCAAACCATTCTTTGATTCAGTTCTGCATTTGCTTTTTCATTTGAAGTTTCATGACCTGAATGCGTATGTGTTATAAAATAAATTTACCTTGTCCAAGGAAGGAGTATTTTGGCTACGTTTGGCCAATCATTTATCACCCTGCTGCTACAGGGTTACAGGTTGCAGTCCTTGCGAAGGAGTGTAGCAAGCACAGCGGGGACCCAGGCAGGAGATGCTGGACCCATATGTTAAGTGAAATTATGTGATGTGGAGGGGCTCACAAAGCATTTCCGACTTCACTCACCAGTGGTGGAAGGGACCAGCACCACTCAAAAATTTTACCAACTTTTCTTAGTCAAAAGATCACCTATTTCTTGGACAGGATGAACAATCATTTTCTGGAGCACCTTGTATCTATCTCAGCTGATCTCTGCCCATGCAGGAAGGAGCTTAAATAGCCCTGTGAGCTGGCAGTGATTGCAGGGAGGAACAGCATCGTGCCAGTCTGCAGACCCTCATGCACATCACGTGGCAGCAAGGCTGAAAAATAGCTTTGCAGCTGTTTTCTGCACCACGTGTGGGTGACTAAGGGCTGCCTCTATCTTAGAGGGGCTCTTGTGAAGCACCAACTGTTTTTAAGTTGCAGAGTGCAGCAAGGACTACTGTATTTGCCATGTCATTAAGGGTGTTTTTCCTGTCCCTAGATGATGCTAACTGGCCATGGCAGTAATTTACAGGTGCTTCCTGCCAGTGTGCAGGGTGCAGCGGTGACATTTGCTCTCTTCCTTCCCTCCCCACCTTCCATCTGATCTGCTGCCTCCAATGTGCTAGGACATGTTTCTGATACTGCACCTGATTTATTGATGGTGTAGGTTGTCTCCATGCCAGCGTGGATGTGATCGGCTACATGGCAGTGCAAGAGCCATGTTCCAGGGTTTTCTGCTACAAGTTCAACTGTCTGGAAAGTCCCGGGAAAAAGGTCGTACACATCTCCTCTGTGGTCCTTATCTGTCTGTGGCAAGGCAAAACCAACATCGTAAGAGTCTTGCCTCAAATACCCTCCATGGGCACTGAAATATTCCAGTTAGACTTTGAGCTCCTCAAGGCAGATCAAATGCGTCTTGTTATATGATTCTAGTAGGCCTTATCCGGAGAAACCAAGGTCTGTGGACACCCCTCATTTAAACAATTAATTAATTAACAGCAGGACACCCCTCCTTAGGACTTCAATTGCTGGTTGAGCTTGAGCATGGGTGTTTCCTAGAAAGACAGATTTTTCAGATAGTCCTGCCAGTGTCAAGCTATCACAACACAAAACCATACTGTAAGCAGGCATAATTCTCTCTGATTTCCTCCCTGTATCTTCCCTTATACCCATGGGTAAATGTATATTTTTACCCACCTAATCGTGTCCTCTAACAGTGACATTGATGCTTCATAACAGGTTCAGAGTGGTAGAAGCTTTGCAAGGTTCTCTTTCATTTTCTATTTCCTTCACATGCAAAACTCCCATCAGCCCAGGGCCATCTGATGCCAACTCGGCATCAGCCCAGGGCTCCGTGCCCAAGCTGCAAAACCAGGCTAGACCTCGGACTTTTTTTGCAGAAATTTCCTGTCACACTATAAAGGTTTGTCTTTGACTAATTTTACCAACCTTAAAGATGAAGGTCTGTGCATGGAAGTGGACTGTATGTATATCCACTTCATTGCCCATTCCTATCAAATACCAGTTTGTCCTATCGCCTTCATTCATGGTTAGACCCAGGAGACTGTTGTAAATCTTCCCATTGATTGCTGGAAGAACGACAAAATAGGACTGGTTAATAACTGGCTGCGGTAGGGATGATGATAACCACCACCTCAGGCACCCTTCCCACTTGCACTCCGGGGAGAAGGGATGCCCAGGCAGAGAGGGGACCCGCATGCATGGCCAGGGCAACAGTTCTCCATAGTGACCACTGCCTCTGCAGGGAGACAGTCACATTTTCGTTTCAGTTTCCAAATCATCTAAGTGCACAGCAGCACCTATTTTTCTGTCTTGAAAAGGATTGGATAGGTTTTTTACTGGTTGAGATAAAACTCCTGAACAAACAGGATTTATGCTGAGTAGCTACATGGAAAAAGAGGGAATAGAGTTGTTCCCTAAAATGGGTACCATCTGTGGAAGAAGTTTGCTTTGCCAGGGCTGTTCCTACCCCATCCAGTCTGTTCTGCCTGGCTCCTGGGCTGGCTGCTACTACAGCCACGGTTTTAAAATGTCATCCTTATGCTCCTACAAAACAAGCCCACAGCTCCCAAATGACAAGGGAAGTTTGGCAGGGCAGCCTCTTCCCATGACTAGTAGATTAAACTGTCTTGTTAGAAAAATATCTTGGCTGGGCCTCGTGAAATCCTTTTGTTTCCAGAGTTGCAGTTTATGAAGTCATCACGTAGTTGGGTAATTGCAGGCTAAGTCCAACGTCTTCCTAAAAGGGCTGTAAAAAATAAACCTCTGTCCTCTTGGCTGCTGCCACCGAGTCCTACATACCATGCATGCTGTTGCCTTCTACAAAGTTCTCAGTGGAATTAAAATCATCAGGATTCTTATGAAGGTATGTTTCAATATTTTCTTTCAAATACCAGGATTCATTTTCATCAAACACCATAAACAGAAGGGTAAATTCACGATCAATGTCCTTCCTTAGACCTCTTTCATCTAGAATTCCTTTTCTGCAAACTACAAGAGGCCCAATCAGACCGCTGTATGTGTCCTGAAATGAAATAAATATATGCATTACAAATTTTCTAGTTCATGCAGTTAAGAAATATATACAGATTAGCTACAGATTCAATAAAGATGAAATTCCATTTTCCTATCAGATGAGAGAAAATCTTTCTGTACATGTCCCTATTTTAATGTACCAAAGCAATGTTTTGCCTTCATCCAAAATCCCTTCAACTATTCTTTAAGGAGGGAATCACATTACCAGGGTGTATCCCATGGGATTTCAGTAGATTAAATTACTCAGGCATGTGCAACTGTTACCAAAGATGACAAAGCATCTAGCTCTGTAAATCATTCCTCTAGCCTGTGCTCCTCGCATAAATGAGAAGCAGGATCCTTTCAGAAACATTATACAAGACAGGATGGTTTAGAAAAGGCAATGTAATCTTTAATGGCCACTTCTTGGTTACCTTTACAAAATTCACTGTTGAATAATAAACCCAAGTGATACAGTTTGGATCTGTTTTACCAGGGCCGGATCGTTCCGGGACGTTCCACCTGTAGGTGTTTATTTCCCCTGAAACAGAGAGAACAATTTTACCAAGAGCAGCTGGGTATTAGAGGCTTTGAATAGTATGTAACTGAGATCTGCTACCCTCCTCTTCCAAAAATGATCTGCATTAAAACTGCCTGTGGAAGCATGCAGCAATGGGGTATGGGTGTGATTCTGCCTTCCAGGAGACCAGTGAGGTTCCAGTGGTGTAAAGGAAGGCAGATAGCCCCCAGAAAAGGAGATCTGCCAACAATGCTGGCAACAGTGGCATCCCACAGAGGGAACTGTGGAGATAGGACTCTTCATCTTTCTCCTTGGGCAAAACATGTAGCAGATCAATGGTCTTGGATGCCAATGCTTAAGGTCAGTTGAAGATGTTGGGAGCCAAGCTCCAGAAAATGTTTTTTTTACTTTCTCAGTTGGACTTTTTTTGGACTTTCTCAGGGCACAAAGGTGTGGCAGTTGCCACTGGGATTTTGCAGATTGTGCTGCAGCAGTGTATCAGCTCTGAGCCAGGAGAGGAGAGCTGAGTACCGACCTGTTGACTGGGAGGAACAGGAGTGTCCTTTCCTCTTCAGCAAAGCCCCTGCTCCTCAGCAATTAACAGAGAACCCCTGTTCCTTCCTGAAAGCCATCACCTCTGCTGTGTCCTCCCTGAGCAGAGATTCCCTGACCTCTGATTCTAAAAAACAGAACAACCTGAGGAGGAAATTATGTATTTGGGCGGGGATCAGTTCTCTACACTGAATGCAAACACATCTATAGTCAGATGAACTGCCTGTGCTGTGTTTCCCTGCTTTGTTTTTTTGATGGTATTGAAGGGAAAGGCAGGAGACCAAGATATGGTCAACACCTTGCCCTTTTAAGTAGTGGAGAAATGCTGAACCAGGCAGCCTCTTACCCAGAAGCCTTCCAGGGTGACAAAAGCCAAGAACAGCTGGGGACATGCCACGAGTCAGGGGAAACAAGGAAATCACAAGACTCTTAGTATGGTCACAACCCAACAGCTGCCAAGAGCTGTGGGCATCAGGGCAAAGGAGAGTTTTCAAGCCTAAATGGTTGTGAAGTGACTGAGCCTAGTTTTGTGTCATTGAGCCACTACACTGTTTTGATGGATCACGCAATAATGGGGTTTATTGTACAGCAATAACTACCAAAAAAAAAAAGAAATGGTGACTCTCAAGTATCATACTGTATGAGATGAGTCTCCCGTAAATGTTGCAATATCATTTAATCTTACAGGACGAGCACTTTCTGTGCATTGCAGCATGGCTTTATGCACTTCAGCAGAGATCAGAAAGACTTTCAAGACATAACACTACATGGATAAGATAGAAAACATTGTCAAGAAACCCATTAATCTCAGAGGCATTCATGCCTTGGAGCCTGGCCCTGGTCATTCACCACTTCCATGTGTTTTACTTCTCACTTCAAAATGTTTGGAGGCTGTAGTTGGAAAAATTTCCACTCTACTTAAAACCTGAGACACTTCAGATGGCATCAAAGACCCATCTTTGATGAAGCGTAACCGCTGAGAAGACTGATGAACAAGAGAAGAATGGATGTTTTCTCCCTCTTTGCTGCTGCATAAATGGAGGAATGGACAGGGAGAGGACAAAGCTGTGGGAGATGAGAGCTGTTTTGGCTCAGGCTGTGATGGATCTGCTCCCTGCACCTCTTTACTGTGACATCCACGGTCTCTTTAGGAGCTGGCAGTGCTCTCGGGAGCACAATTTAGCAGGACATAAATCTGACTGATGACTGGTTCAGGATTTAGTAGGACAAGATGGGCTCTGAGGAGCTTGGGGTGAGCAGTCCCACCTGGCTGAGGAAGACAGACAGCAAGGATTTGTAGATGATGGTGGGGGGGGCTGAAATGCCCAGGAATTATTCTTGTTTTGAGGGACTTGTTCTCCATGTTAACTACCGCTTCCAAGCTCCTAAGAAAAAGCCTGTCCTTAGATTTTGCTGAAGAGCCTTTTCCTTTGGCTTACTGACAACCGCAGACACCTTCCCCCAGCTAACTCATCCCAAGCCTGCTCCCATGTGGACACAGAAGACATGACAGTAGTGTTCCCAATGTCATACCTCGACTGTCAACAAAACAGCATCGACAACACCACGGAGCAAATAACAAAACAAGGGAATAATATAAATCAGCTCTTTTTTTTTTTTTTTTCATATATTAAGCACAGGTTCATCAGACTCCATCAAGGCAGACGCTGGCTCACATTTGGCCATGAGGTTTAGTACATCAGAATTTCTTTTCATTTAGTTGCACACCGAAGCTCACAAATACTATGTAAAAAAATTGCATGGGTGATGGAAAGAAAAGGAATGTACACTTTGGATTAACTATAATGCCTGGGTTTGAGTTTGGCTTCCTACTAGAATTTAAAACCCAAGATAAAAATTGAAGTACAAAAATTTTAACAGGTACTTTTCTAGATGAAAAATTTCATTGCTGTGAGAACTATTTTCCACTATTTTCTTTACTAGAAACTGAGGCATATTTGGTACGCTTCTTCAAAGACTTTTAAATCAAGTGACAGTGACATTTTGCATGTTATGCATCAGCTCTGAATGCAAATGCCAATTCTGTGTAGATTAGGAGAAAGGCAGAGTTAACATTGCCAACTGCAACTCTACCAATGGGTTTCTCAGTTTTTAGAACATCTGGAGCAAATGCAGCACTGGCTTACACTTCTCTTGCCATGACTATGGGCCTGCTTCTGCTTTTTTTTTGCAGTTGTCCAGTGATACTACATTCCTGTTTCTGTCCCTGATAGGAACAAAGGTTCATTCTCTGCCCAGACACGCTCACTTGATCAAGAACCAACATGTATAACAACACAGAATCGTATCTGAATGAACATTGAGCGTATTGTGCCTGGGAGAACATATAAGTATGCATAAGCTTGAAAGAGGGATTATCATTCATGTGTTAAAATGCTTTTATATACAGCTTTTCTAGCTCAAAGGAAAAAAAAAAAAAAGAGCCTTACCAGGGAGGGTAATTGGTGTCTCAGGTTGTTCTTCACAACCCACTTCTTCTATACCATGTGCACTTATGGAATAAGGCCTGCTGGCTTTGTTCTTAAATACGATCAGGACAGAGTCACCAACCTCGGAATGGAGTAATGGCCCTAAATTCAAACAGAAGATGCTGGTGATTAATGCTGCTTTTCCGAATTCAACAAACTTGAATTCAGCTTAGCCTAGGAGAGGAGCCAAGGTCTTTCTCCAAACCCTTGGGCTTTTCTAGTCTTTCAGCAAAGCCATCAAAATCGGCTTGTTATCTCAGCTGATGAAAATCTCCATATATATAAATAATCTTTTTTCTTTTCGGTCAATGAGAAGAATTGTTGACTCTTGAGA
Organism: Dromas ardeola; assembly: GCA_013398915.1. Lineage (NCBI taxonomy): Eukaryota > Metazoa > Chordata > Aves > Charadriiformes > Dromadidae > Dromas > Dromas ardeola. The sequence goes on along the minus strand of VYZM01008525.1, from coordinate 235,901 downwards.
CAGGTCTTTGGAAAGCTTGTTTTTAAGGAAAACTCTTGTGGAAGTTTTTTGTATCTTTCAAAATTTTATTTCTTAAGCTGCTGCTAACAGCTTTTTTTTTCCCCCTTTTTTTTTTTACTTTTGTAGTGCAAAAAAGGAAATATCAAATATATTCCTAGAGAGCATTGACTACTTTATGACCAGTTGTTGCCCACTTCTCACCCCATAAAAAACATGGGCTGATGGTTATTTTATGACATCTGTAAAATTTTGTCTTGCCCAATTTCAGAGCCCCTTAATATTGACTTAATATGTTATCCTGGTTTGATGAGAGTCTCCTCCATGTCACATGCTCTGATGTTAAGGTGAATCCTGAAATTGCCATTTGTGGCATCCTCCCTGTTAGTACTCCTTAGGAAACTCCTTATTCATATTTGAGAATCAATTCTGTAATTTGGAAAGCATCTTTACACTCAGCAGTTACATGAATTGGGTGGAAACCCACTGATAACCTGAAATAAGCATCAGTGTTCCTTGTTTCCATGTTAACAAAGCTGGAAAACCTCTTTGTTTTTGGAAAGCAATCACATATCAGGCTGGGTCTGTGAGCCGTGAGAGCTACTTGCCCAGGATTTCCAAGTGTTCCTCCTCCTCCCTCCTCACTTTCCGCTGCGTGAAGTTGCCATTTGTGTACTCCCTGTAAACTACCTTCTTGTATTTTGAACCGATCAGGTCTTCTGCTTGGCTCAGGAAAACATGCCCATAGCTGCAAAATAAAAAGGCAAAAATTAAAAGCTCTAATCTAAAGGCTGGTAACATAATAGATGTGATAAGAATATATGGCTTGGTCCAATGTGCTGATTGATGCGAAGCCCTGGGTGCTGCAAGAGATTTTAAGCAGCAAATAATACCAGTGATAATCCTCACTAAATGCACACCCTCTTCAAACAGGTAGATCTGAGGATATGGTTCACTCATCACAAACTTTTGGGAACACAAATTTTTCACCAGAGCTGTCAGAGCAGAGATGAAGTTCAAGCGCAGGGTGGGTTTGGCCACTCTCTCCAGCTACGTTCTCTGCTCCAACAAAAGATGACTGCCTGTCTCTGCAAACCTGCATCCTTTTATCACGACGGCTGCCTTTGTGTCTTGGCCACAGGAGGATGACAACCAAAGCCTAACCTTGCAAAAGCAAATGCCATTGTCTGAGATAAGAGGGGGCTGCTTTACCCTGCTCTCCTGCTGCTGAGTGCTGCGCAGGGCTGGATGCTTTCCCAGCACGAAGATAAAGTGAGAAATGTATTTTCCCTTCTGCGTCTGGCAGAAGATGCTTTTCTGTGCCCTCCAGGTTCCTGCAGTCACCCACAGTTAGTTGTCCCTGCTCCTGTGGGATCCCAGAGGGCTGACTTGCCAGCAGAGGACACTCGCCACCAGCTGTGGAGGAGAGCCTTCACCCTCTTCCTAGAGCAGCTCTGTCTCCTGGCAGCTCATCCCCAAGGTGCCCCTGGCAGGGGAGTTGCAAGGCTGGCTCACAACACAGTAAATAAAAGGAAAAAATGCCTCAGGAGTACTGCTTACCTTAGTAATACACTGTGTGTGCAACAGCAGCATTTGACAATGCTGGAGTTAATACTTTCTTTAAATACGCTTCATCACCTGTGGCTTTTCAAGTATATTTTCTACCAACTCCACCATTCTCTTCCTCTTTACAGGGTGCAGTTTCTCAGCCACTTTTCTAAGGTTTGTTTTTGAAATGTGTTCCTTCTTCCCTTTTTGTTTTCACCAAAGTGGTCTCAAAGGCCTCCCTATGCAATATGAACTGGAACATTTATCTTCTGCACACACTTTTGATTCCTTAGCACAGTGCAGTGTCGATGTGATTCACTTGTGGCTGTTACTGCCTTCTGACATTTCCAGGGGAGCCAGGGGCTACCGCGCTGCAGGGAAGCAGGCTCAGAACCTCCCTACTGTATCTGCGCTGCTTGTAGGGGCTCGCATATGGGACACGTACCTGGGTTTCTTCTCTATGAAAACCAGAGCAGTGGGATGGGGAAACTGGGGACAACGAGGAAGAGAGAGGAGAGGGTTGGGGTGCATCATTATGGGAGGTGAGGCAGGGCTGGAACACACACATGGATTTAGGGATTTGGAAGCCTTCTTGGGTTCAACAGCACTACAAGACACTCTGAGATAAAAACATTTGAAAATGCTGCCTATGAAGTAGTCTAGTCTGAGAGGCTGTCACTTTTTAAATATGTTTTCTCTTATTTTGTTGAGCAAAGAGTGCCTCATAAAAAGTATGAGGCTGGCTTCATGAAACGATGCTTCAAAGTTCCCCCTCCACTATGAGTGCACCCCATGCCCACGAGCTTTTTTTGCTTTGGGTACCTTTCCTTATTGCTGCTGATGTTGTAAATTTTCGGTGCCGAGCTCTTATTTGAGGCATAGTCCCACTCCACCTCCTCCGCGGCGATGTAGTAGAGCCTCATGGCTCCGCGCTGCTGCTGGCCTTGGGTGGTATTACGGCAGCTGCTGACCTCGTAGAGATGTTTCATCCCACCAACAAAGTGATCAAAAGTCCTGCAAACCACTTTGAATGTGCCTGGAAAGGAAAGAGCATGAGATTCAGGCAATTTAAAAACCTTAAAAAGCAGCTTGGCAAATTAGGTCCCGTGCCTTGTACAGTTCTGATCTGCCCTGAAAGAAACCAAATCCATGATGCTGTATGGAAAGCCAAGTGGGGGGATGCTTGTATCATTCAGAGCCCACTGGCTTTGAAAAATTAAGGGGACTGAAGGAGAAAATAGTTGATAAAACATATATACACCAATCATCTCCTTTAGTCACCATATGCTCTATGGTCCCAAGACATAAGAGGAGCAAGTTTCAGGCTGATACACACACATAAGAGTAAATATGCACATAAGACACTGCAGGGTTGTGGCCTGTAACTCCTACATTGCAACAGGTTCTTCAGCTAAAAGCTGAGCGTGAATGCAGACACAAATGGAGATCTGTAAGTCAGCAAGTAACTTTTTGCTCCATCAGAAAGACTAGCCTGCTCCATCTTCACTCAAAAATCTCCATAAATTACTTCTAACTATTTGAATTAGATTAGTTTAGCCAAGGAAGCTCTAAAAAGCAATTGATTAGATGTCTGGCAGTAGGACCAAGCTTGCCAGTAAGCCTGATTTCACCAGAGCTGCCCATACTGCAGATGTGCCCACGGGGAGCACAAGAAGATGCAGGAGGGGTGTGCATTGCAAACACCGATAAAGGCGTAGGGAAACAGGGTGTGTGTTTCAGAGACACTGTTTCCTTGTCCCTGAGCACGGAGCCACTGTGCCAGCCTTGGGTGCATAAGACTCTCCACTGAGTCCCTGCAGTTGCCCAGTGTAATGAGGCTAATGGAGGCCTCTTAGAGACCTTGCAATACAAATACAGACCCGTTATACAAGAATGCCTCTAACAAAAGGGAAGATGCTGCTTTTAACCACTTGTTTATATGCACCTATATGGTACAAAAATGACTGAGTTAAAGCTGCAACTCTCTGACCCTTTCCTCCATGAAAGGCCAAACCACCATGGACCAGCTTTTCTGCAGCTCTGATGGTCAAAGGCTGCAGTGACAGTGGGAGCATCTTTCCACTTGTCCGTGGGCAGATTTTAACATTTGTGCTCTCCTTCCCATTTACACAAGCAGAAGCTGACCACAGTGTAGTCCTGCGTAGCTCCACCAGCTACCACTCCTATGAAGGAGGAAAGCACTTTCACAGCTGCTTTGTGTGTGAGTCAGTGACAGAACCAAAATTGGAAGCATAGCTCTCTCCAGACCGGATCTCAGTCCATTTCTTCTGCTTCTAAGGCAAAAGTATTGAAAAAGGTAAAATAAAATGCAGTTAACAAAGTCACAGGTGTTGGTGATTGTAAAGTTCTGATAATTCATTCAGTTTCCCTTATTGACAGTAGAAGATTGGCTGGCAAAAATTAATAATCTTGTAGAACATATTGTTTAGTGTGAGTCTTGCAGTGCAGTTTCATGACGATTGGTGGAAATGTATGGGATGTGCATAAGAAAAGAGTTTACTGTCTTAAAGACACCAGCACCAGAGGTCTAACACAAGGCCAACAGACATTTCTATCAGGTGCTCTGGCCAAGGATGGTCCTTGGCATAGCCTTGCACAACTCTGATGACTCCGTTGATTTAAATAGGGTTGCATCAATGTAAAGAAAAGTAACGTTGCACTCTTTGGAATGAAGCTTATCTGCTATCTTCAACAAACAATTAATCCCCTCTGAGTTTGAAGAATGTATCACTGAATTATACATGAGAACCTTTTATGTATATGCTTCTAAAGAAAGTCCTAAAGACTAAATGTTACTGAAGTCCTAAAATGCCTTAAATGATGCTGACTATCTGCATAGCAATGAATATTATCTTTGCTTAAAAAAAGCCTGTTTTGAGAGTTATGGAAATTCTGCGAGCATCCCGTTAGCCATCTGTCTGCCTGCTGCTTTGCCTATCCGAGGTCATCAAAGCCTCTGCTCTTTGGTGCACACACATATTTGATTTACAGCACCTTGCCAGGAAAGTAGCCCAGCTTGAATAACCAGCTCCACCAGGTCCCTGTGGTCCCCACACTTTCAGGCTCCCTTGTGCAGATCAGAGCATCTCACCGACTCTTATTTTGGCTGCCTCATTTCTGCAGGTGCCGCACCACCACAATAAGCTCAGGAACGTACCCACACGGTCTGGCTGCATCAACGCTGTCCCCGATAAATGAGGAAATAAGGCCAGACCGTCCCTCGTCGTCCCCCTCAGATCGATGGTGTTTCCTTGAAAATGAACCCCATGCATGTCGTAGTGACTGCCCAGCCCGATGAGGTGCCAGGAGACCTTGTCGTCCTTGCACATGGCCAGGCCTGGCAGGTTACCAAACAAGTATCCATTGACAGCTGGAAGAGAAGGAAAGAGCCCAATTGGCAGCAGGTCGGTGGAAACTCATCACAGAGCCTCCTACCACGTTCCCAGCAAGAGACTTGCCACTCAGCAAGTCACGGCATTAGTTAAAGGGGCATTTTGGGAAGCAAAGGTAGCAGTGAATGACACCAAGTTAATGCCTAAATGCTAGTCCTGTAAACTCTAAGCTTCTACCTTTTTTTCTAGCCTTTAAAATCTTGTAATAGCCCTTTGTAGCACTTCTCCTCTGAGCTTTTCAGGGTGACTCTCAGACACCAGTTAGGTGTATAAATTTGGTACCTCCTTTCAGTCTGCAGAATGTATAACCAGATCATTAAGGCCATGGAGTGGGCCATAAAGAGTCCGAGTTATGAGTTCAGTTCTGATGGAACCTTTTTATGCGATTTTGACATTTGGTTTCCACTTTTACTTCCAAAATGTATCTATCTCTTTCTTTCACAAGGGCTAAACTCCCTAATCCTCAAATGCTCTCTGTCATCACTGGTTGAAAGATATCATGACAGAACAAAACTTTAGTATGAGATACCACCTCATAATGGAAGAATAAAAAAGATGGGTCCAGAAAGCCCCAAGGTTCTCTAATAATATGTGTTCTCAGTGCTCTTCAGAAAACTAAAGCGAAGGCTCAAGTCTGCCATGTTCAGAATAACTTTGAGGACGTCCATGCTGAAGTCAGATACTCACATCCAGAAGTGATGTTTTAAAATATTATTAGCAATTCCCCTAGTCTTTTTCTCTCCTCTTCCAGAGTTGGTCACTGCCCAGGTGGGAGCTGGCAGAAGAGAGCGGGAGGATCTTAATTGTCTGAGTCAGTGCCAAGGCCAGCAGTGAAATTTAAAAATCACCAGTGAACATCAGCCTTTCCTGCATCTGGTGTGTGACTCTGTCATTATGGCTTTTTATAGACCCAAGTGTTGTATCTAAAGGCTGCACTCTGTTGCCTTTCTCCAGGTGTAGTTGGTAGGCGGATGCATTCATTGCTAATGTGACTGGGGTTTCAACGTGCACTCCAAGGTCATCAGGAGCTGGCCAGAAGCTGACTGACAGCCTTCCACCTCACCCTCCAGTGCACTGCAGTCAGCTATGAATGGTGATAAAATCTGCCAACTCATCTTCCTAATATGACTGAAGAAAAGGTATCATTAACAGATATTGGATATTTCATACCATGCATTTTGTTGGATTCCTTGAAATCTGCATCATTTTCATCTACTTTTGAAGGGTCTCCAGTAAATGCTTCGATATTTTTGTGCAGATACCAGCTGTCGTTCTCATCGAAGATTGAAAAGAGGAGGTAAAATTCTCTGTCTATTCCTTTCTGTAGCCAAGAAGGAAGCCAAGACATTAAAAAAAAAGTCTGTGCAGAGTTATCCAAGTAAAAATTATTATTTTTTTTTTAACAAAGCTTTCTTTCCCCCAAAATTGCAGCCACCTTCTTACTATGTCCTTGTAGATACAGGGATTGGCACTCTTCCATCAGACAGAAGGATAAATAAAGTGTCTGTTACTTTCTTAGGGTGGAAAGATGCATTCATTGCTCATAAGTGCATGGAAAAGATGGAAAACCTAGGGATGAGCCAGAATACTGGGGAATGACAGTTACATCTTCCTAACCATCCCCTTATCACGGAATCACAGAATCTTCAGAGTTGGAAGGGACCTCTAGAGATCATCTAGTCCAACTCCCCTGCTAAAGCAGGATTGCCCAGAGCACATCACTCAGGACTGCATCCAGGCGGGTCTTGAAAGTCTCCAGAGAAGGGGACTCCACAGCCTCCCTGGGCAGCCTGTGCCAGTGCTCTGTCACCCTCACCGTAAAGAAGTTTTCCCCTGTATTTGAACGGAACTTCCTATGTTCTAACTTGTGCCCATTGCCCCTAGTCCTGTCACTGGGAGCCACTGAAAAGAGTCTGGCTCCATCCTCCTTCAACCCACCCTTTAGACACTTGTAAACATTAATGAGGTCTCCCCTCAGCCTTCTCTTCTCCAGGCTAAAGAGTCCCAGCTCTCTCAGCCTTTCCTCCTAAGGGAGATGCTCCAATCCCTCAGTCATCTTTGTTGCCCTACGCTGGACTCTCTCCAGCAGTTCCCTGTCCCTCTTGAACTGGGGAGCCCAGAACTGGACACAGTATTCCAGTTGTGGCCTCACCAGTGCAGAGTAGAGGGGGAGAATGACCTCCCTTGACCTGCTGGCCACACTCTTCCCTATGCAGCCCAGAATTCCATTGGCCTTCTTGGCGACAAGGGCACATTGCTTGCTCATGGATAATTTCCTGTCTACCAAGACCCCCAGATCCTTTTCTTCAGAACTGCTTTCCAGCAGGTCCACCCCTAACCTATATTGGTGCCTGACATTCTTCCTCCCCAGGTGCAGGACCCTGCACTTGTCCTTGTTGAACCTCATTAGGTTCTTCTCTGCCCAGCTCTCCAGCCTGTCCAGGTCACGCTGGATGGCAGCACGGCCCTCTGGGGTGTCAGCCACCCCTCCCAGTTTGGTATCATCAGCAAATTTGCTGAGGATGCACTCTGTCCCCTCATCCAGGTCATTAATGAATATATTGAACAAAATTGGACCGAGTATTGACCCCTGGGGGACACCACTGGTTACAGGCCTCCAACTAGACTCTGTGCCGCTGATCACAACCCTCTGAGTTCTGTCACACAGCCAGCTCTCAATCCACCTCGCTGTCACCTCATCTTGCCCATACTTTCTCAGCTTCCTAATGAGGATGCTATGGGAGACAGTGTCAAAAGCCTTGCTGAAGTCAAGGTAGATGGCATCTACAGCTGTCCCCTCATCCAGCCAACCAGTTATAACATCATAGAAAGCTATCAGATTGGTCAAGCATGATTTACCCTTGGTAAATCCATGTTGACCACTTCCAATAACTTCCTGTTCCTCAACGTGATTGGAGATGACATCCAGAATGAGTCGCTCCATTACCTTCCCAGGGACAGAGGTGAGACTAACTGGTGAGACTCCCCTTAGGTCAGCTTTTACCCTGAGGAATGACATTTGTTTAATCTCTTAAAACTGAGCAGGGAACTGGGCAAATTGTCACCCCACCAGTGCATCACCCTGCTGTTAGGGACAGGCATGTGTCCATGTTGAGCACCTGCGTCCCATCGTGATTCAGCGTGTTCTTCCGACAGACCAGCAAAGGCCCCACGAGGCCGGAGTTGGTGTCCTTGACGGCATCAGTAGCTGAGTAGTACAGATAGGTCAGGCATGGGGGGTCACTCTCTGTTGGACCTCCATTTTCAGGCACCCTCCATTTGTATGTGAAGGTTTCACCTGGCTTAACGTGGGCTCCTGGCTTCAGATAGCCTGCAGAGAGAAAATTGAGAAGCATCAAGCTTATGGGAAGGTTTTGTCTTCCTGAACCATTAGCTGGAAGTCAGACACAGCTGCTGATTTCTGTGGACAAGCCTCCCCCCTTGCAGCCACGGCTTGAGCACCATCCCATAGTCTGGGCACTTATGCCATGGGGACATCTCACTGGAGTCCTCTGCCATGGGGACAACCAAGCTCATTCCCTCAAGCTTAGCTGCTTCACCCAGACACCTTCTGACACTATCTGGATTATCTGGATTCAGTCAGACAAGACATGTAGAGCTCTTCCTTGTGCTGAAATGGCTTCCTCTAATGTTCGTAGCTCACCTGCCCTATCACGAGACTCATCTGTGGCACAAACAGAGACTCCGGCTTTTCATTAAGCACCAACAAAGCAATTACCTCAGCAAGCGGAGCTGCAGCTGTGGCTGTTTAGAAATTCAAAACAAATCTGGTCCTAGTAATTGTTTCTTTGATTTTGTAGCAAGGGACAGGAACCTCTGTCAGAGTCTCCAGAGGGCAGTTGCTATTACTTTTTTTAGAAGCCACTTTTAAAGGATTTGGGCCATTGTCTGCGGCTGTGCACAGGGTGGATGTAGCACCACTTGTGTAATTTGGTCACTGTAAAGGAGTGTTGGTAACCACTCAGAGAGGACTTACAAACGGGACTTGAAAGTTGGGAAAAGGGGTCATCCCTGCACCCTTTTTAGAGAAAAAGTGCTAAGTAACCTTTTAGGTCTTTGCTATGAGGAAGATCAAACAAGAAATTTTCTTTAATGCTTAAGCACCTAGAGTGGATTTTCCCAGCACAGTCAGATGTGTCTGGCAGCAGCTACAGGGAGAGAAAAAGGGGCAGAAAGATTGTTAGGAAGAGATGAATCTGGAGTCAGGTTCCTCTCCAAAGCCCCAGAGGTGCGGAGCGCACACTGCTGCTGAATTGTAGGATTTGGTTTGGTTTTTCTCACCACCGAAGGGTGCAATGCTGATGGACACTATTACTGGGGAGCGTTAAGTGAAAGCACCACAGGACTGCGAGTAGAGGGAAGATTCTCTTCCATCAGGGGACTACGTCTGATACGGGTGGCATCAGGATGCGTGCAGGTGACTTCAAGGCTGAACTCAAGCCAGTTGTTTCAGGCTGCAGTGGGGCCTGCTGGCGAATTTGTTGTGTTGCAAGGTCAGCAATTAGAGAAAACAGAATTTCATAAAGCCTCTAGATAAGTCTATGATTCTATGTTGACGTAATTCTCTTAGTACAGTTCTCAAAAAAGGGATTATGTCCTGTGAGTTTCCTTCTCATGCGTTGTAGTGGAAACAAAGCAATTTAGACAACAAGAATCCTAAATTTCTTTTCGATGTTGCAAATCCAGCAAAAACTTTTTCAGAGACCAGAATATTATCTCTGTAGACACCACGGATAGGATTCAGCTCACCTTACGTGATCCCTCAAAAGCTTAGTCCCTAACCCAAGCTCTAGGCTTCTCTATAGTCAACAGAGACAGAAAGACATCTCCAGAGGGTGACCTACTCTCTCCTAAAATGGGTGTTCAAAGTAAATGGGACTTCTTACTCCCTGAAGGGGCTGTTTCTTGTCACTGACTGGAAAAGGTGCCCATCAATTAAATATGACATTTAACATTTAATGGTTAAACTTAGGTGATAAAGATCCTGTCCTTGCACAAAATTGAGAGGAAGCCTTTGGTAAACGCTCCATTTCAGCGTTTAGATATGTATGAGGATTCATAGCGATTATTGCTGCTTCACATTTCAGGTCAATCAGGTAAAAGATGCCTCCGACACTGACTATCCTGACAGTGAAGCAAGGGCAATGCCCGACCTGGATTAGAGAATCACAAGTGAATCAACCCAGACCATGTGGACAGCTATGTTCAAAGACTCATCAGAGGCATCGTGCCAGATCCTAAGCTTCGTAATTCTGGAGCATGTCCAAAGGAGATCCACTGACTGCAGTTGAACGATATTAGATTACAACTAATATAAATTGGATTGGGCTCGTGACTTTTGCTCAACACAGACCTCAGCTACTTTTAAACACCTTGTCTGGCACACATGCAAGAGGAAGAACCAGCACATTGGCAGACTGGGGAGACCCGCAGACTGTGACATGTAGGGTAGATACAAACTAATCAAATCATCCCTTCTGCCTTATTAACATCCACAAAAAGGACAAACATGCAGAGCAACGGAAGATCTTTAGACTCAGGTGTTTTGGATGTGATGATACAGTGGTCAAAACTTACCATCTAAGTAGGGAGCACCTTCCGACAGCTTGCTGAAGCTTACGCCATGGGCCATAATGCTGTAGCTCCTTTTGGCTTTGTTGGCAAACGTAACTAGCACTGTGTCTCCCACTTCAGCTTTTATAACAGGGCCTTAAAAAAGAGAGTGAGGGAAGGAATTAGAAGAACCACCCTCTAACATAGGGCTTACTGGCAGCAGCATGCACAAAATTCCCCTCTGGATCCAAGTGGATCTGCATTCAAACCCAGTGTAATGATAGGAGGGGAAAATATTCACTGTACCAAGTATTCCCAGGTGCTTCATATCCTCTGACCGCATCTTCTTCTTCCTGAACGTTGCGTCAGTATATTCCACATAGAGAACTTTCCAGTATTGCCCTCCTATTCTGTCAGTCCCTTGCGTGAAATATACTGCAGATTCACTGTGGAATTAAAAAATTGGACTGGTTAAATAACTGGAGGTTCAGGCAGAACCCTTCGTTCTGGCTAAAGTTGTTACTCCAGACACAGGAGAAATGACCCCCCAAGTTACTACTTTGCATACACTTTTCTAGGAGACAAAGGGAGATATTAGTGGTCTGAACTACAGTTATAAATTAGTTAACAAATGGGCATTCATTGTGCGTTAGACTTCCATGTGTTTAACCCCAATTTACCTAGGGAGACATCTATGTCAATTTACCTCTAACTACCTTAGACAAGGCCTGTGCCGATACCTGTGCACAATGTGTCTCTAATCCTCATTAGCTTTCCCAGGAGATACTGTAATACAATTTATCTTCGTCAGTAATAACAGGGGGGGAAAATCTACCATTATGGCACCCCTGAGATACATGGATTTTAAGTGTGAAAGCTGCCTGAGGAGCCTCGACGTAGGGTCATTAACTCTGTTGAACTTCGCATACCTCACCAGGCCTCACTTTCTCCATGGACTTAATGAAGCAAGATAAGTGCTTCCAGACAGCAGCTCCGAGCACCGCAGTTGCGAGTCAAACTTCCCAACAAGGTTGTTGAAATCCATTCCTCCCTGCCCCTTTCAATTAAAATTAATTACAGTGCAGGGCCTAGCCCTGGTGAATCACTGGGGAAGTCTCACCCAGACTCCTGAAATTAAAGCACAACAGGAGAGGACAAGAAAGCTTACCTGCCAGTGGCGTTTAAACCCTGCCCAGTGAATTTATCATAACCGTCAGGTCCATAATTCCAGAGCACTTCTTCAGCAGCGATATAATATCTTCTCTTGTGACTGAGTGGTGAAGGCCGAGACAGGTTTTTTTGGCAGATCTGAACATCATACAGTGCCTCCATGCCACCTGGGAGGAGAAACAGTCTGGAGACAGTCCTTGGCCAGCTGCGGAGTCAGCAATCTCACGGATACAAATGCACATTCAAAACTCTCTAGGAGCTACACGGATTGGAAACAATTACTAGGGTAAATTTTTATTTTTAAAGATTTCCTCTGCCTACACTGGGCCAGATGCCAGCACCCTTCTTTTGCAAGGTGGTACTTTATGCCACAGGTGAAACCCACTGACATCAATGACACTCTTTTGTGAGCTTATTTACTCAATTCCTTAAACTGTGTAAGGATGGTATGATGATTTGGGGGGTCAGAGTGCCTCCTGAAGTGTGCAAAATGGCATCATCTCCCCCTGAGTTTCATTGAAATAGAGGCTGGCTATTACCACACCGAAGATACTTGTTGCTTACCAGAATCAAGTCTGTTTTGCCTGATGCAAATTCCCACTGAAATCAATGTGCAAGTTCTTAAAAGTAAAAATTCTCCCAAATCGTCTGTGATATGATAATTACACATTGCCTGCTGTCATGACACCTAGTTTATGACACATGCTTTCAGGCTCCTGCACCACACAAATATCACAACATCACCATCAAATTCCCTCACGCAGAGGTTTCTGAAAGCACTGACAATTTTTGTCTGATTAATGTAAAGGAAAAAGCTATGAAGTGTTCCGCTGGCATGATTTTTCTTTATGTGTAAGTACTTATCTACCACAAAAAGTGATGATGAATGCTCTTCTCATTGCTCATCAAAATCTCCAGTCTACATAGAAAGTGTGGTGTCAGCACTGGGTCTAGCAAACCTTCCTCATATGAATTACATAGCTAATACATTTGTACTAGCTGAAGATTTGGCCCAACACGTATAATTTCCACTGGTGACTAAACTCATATTCATGACGTTTATCTGGTGAAACAGTTCCAAAGAGTTCAGTTAGTCACAAAAAAAGTGTCAAATCCTGCTTCCCCTGGAAACATCTCTCAGTTTTCTTTTCCAAGCATAATAGAGGCTGGAACTTCTGAATGGATCAGGAAGATCTATAGCAGCGTACCTCGTAAGTGCTCATTAACCTGGCACGTTATCAGCCACCTCCCGGGGTTCCCAGGAGTCATCTCCGCTGTGATGAATGTTGCTGGAAACAGACCGATGACATCTGCCCTCTGGTCTCTGTTAGTGAACGTGTGGCCATAGAAATACGCAGCGTGGATATCTATCTCGCTTCCCATGCCAAACAAGTGCCAGGACATGGAAGTGTCAGCACACATCTCCAAGCCGGGGAGATTGCCATAAATATAACCGTTAATAGCTAAAAACAAAAGTATGAGACTTTATGAGAGGTGAAAGGGAAGTGTCAAGTGCCTCTGACCCCATTTCTAAGGATGATCCTTTCCTGGCCCAGAAAAGAAACTGTCTGAATGTCCACAGTGAATAAGGCCCTCACAGGCTCCTTGATGAAGAGTAACATTTTGAACGTAGAGTTTGCAGCTCTGGATGATCAAATGGCCCAAATATTCTGGTTGAGTCTGTGAAAAACTTCCTGGCTGATATCAAGATGTTGCAAAGGCCAAGTCATCACCAAAAAGGCCTAATAATGAAGTTAACTTGTTCTGCAGCTATTTAGCATGTCTGAAATCTATTTCCTCTTATTCTGAGTCATAAATGTACCATTATATGCCAGGCTTAAGCAATTTAGATTTGAAAATTATGATATCAGTTAAATCAGTCTAGTCAGCTCTCTCTTCCTCAGCTTCCACACCTGACAATGTATCAGGACACCAGGAGAATGAGACTCATATTTTGAAAAATGTTTTCGCTGCTAGGCTCCACAGAACAACCAAAATACAGAGAAATATCTGGATTTAACTTCTTACAGCGCATCTCCAAATGGCACAAAGTACTATTGGCCAGTGGCTCTCTCAAGGGCAGGAGTGGTTGTACCAGCCAGCCCACCATCCACAAGGGGCTTTGAGAAACGCTGGCCTGTTCCAGTACACATATCTCAAAGTGCTCTGCAGCCTCCTTTTTTCACAGCTGGTCAAACAGTCACCAAATGGCTTAAATCTGTTGCCTAAGATAAAATGCTAAACAAGTGGCAGAGCTGGGCATGAAAGCTAAATCTCCTTTCTGCCAACCAGTGTGTTGTGTTGTATTTAGGGAGAGGCTTTTTATCAACACAGTACTTCAACATCCTGACCCATTCCTTGCTGACACAGATAAAGGAGAGACATCACAAGGGACAGAAAGTCCTACTGAAACGAAAAGAGCCTGGTCACTGCTGCAGGTCACCATTTGCTCAAGAGTCCTGCTCACCATGCATTCGGTTGCTGGTCTGGAAACCTTCATCCTCTTTGTCAACTGTGGCTGGTTCTAAGCAGAAGGTGTTTATATTCTCATCGAGGTACCAGCTGAAGTTTTCATCTACAATGCTAAACATCAGGGCAAAAGCGTTAGCAGCACCAGTCCCTTCTATTGAGGTCTCATCTGCAGTTCCTAAATTGCAAACGAAAAGGAGAGTGATAAAAAAAGCCTTGGAGGGGATTGAATTTAAAAGTGACAATAACTTTGGAGCACTCAAGGAAATATGGTGCTTTGCCCATGATCTGTAGGGCAGAATGAATCTCATCTAATTTTGCTCTTCTAAGACATCTTGACCCCCCTCCAACATCCTTCGAGCAGACATGTGCCTCCAGAAGGCAGTTCATCTCATCCAAGTCAAGCTGATATTTCAGGATCTCTTTGATTTGACATAAGCACAAGTACCTACCAATATCTGTGGTCCCATTTTCCCCATCTTTGGCCCACTGCACCCAACCCTGCCCTTTAGTCAGTGTAAGCATCCATGTGCCTACACAGTGAGCCAGGTCATGGGCCTGATCCAGCCAGAAACCAGTGACTATTTTTTTGACCAGGAAAAAGGAGAGGCAAGTGGTAGCCTGCATTTCTGTTGCATTGAAGCGACTAGTGAAAACCATACCAGAATGGCCGTCTAAATATGGCTCACTCTCCACAGACTAACAAGAAAACCTCGACAATTATTTAGGGCTGGATACTTAAATTTAAAAAGGCTGAAACAGGATGAATATAGTCTCTTCAGGCTAAGTTCAGTATCGTTATCTGAGTGACCATTTAGGGAATAACCTGAGACTATAGGAGTGGCGATACTGAGTAGTTTATTATTAACCATTGGCAGGTTTAGACTTCATCTAATCATCCAGTCTACCTCTGAATCCATGAAAACCTTTGCTTCCCCTGTCTTCTACGGGAGGGAGCCCCAGACCCTTGCTGTCAGTCCTGTAAGGAGCCACCCACCACTGTTGGATGGAGGACTACAGCAGTAGCATCATGCAGATATCCACCTCGATGAATTCAAGACCAAATATGCAGATGACCCGGCCTTTAAAGCTAGGATTGTTTCGAATGTGCTATCTCCTGACTTCGTGTGTGATTGCATAGTTATCAGCTCAATTTCACATATTCAGGCAGTTCTGTAGATTTCAAAGGCTCTTCAGGAGAATAAAAGTCTGAGACATTTTAATTGTTCAAGTTAAGCTGGAGACCAGGCTTATCCTTTCCATGCTGAAGTCTTTCTCTTCTTCACATATAAAACCTGCTCCACTTATATGTTCTGTACATAAAATCAGGGCTGGTTTTGTACTGTTGAAGGTACTGGGAAGAGGTGGCAGAGTTACACATGCCCAGGTGGACAGGGGGTGACGGATCAGCTAATAGAGGGGAGAGGGCTGGTACATGGTCCCTGATGGTACCAGCACAAAATTCGAAGGCTATAAAGTACACGGGACAGGCTGTCACCTCCGCTGTACAGCGCACATCCCCGTATGGTTGAGAAATACAACTTACGAGCAAAAATAAATACATAATCCACATGGGGAAAAAAATGACAGAGAACACTGGGGTTTCAAATATGTAAATGCCAATGCGGAAGTCACCCGCCCAGGCCTAATTTCATTTCCTGGGCAATGAGTCCTTTGTTTGTCCTGAAACGATCCCAGTTTGGGAACATGTATTTTTGGTCTCGGCCACAACCGGCTGGCCACAGAGCATGCTGCAGTCCCTCCACCAGCCGAGGCAAATCTCTCGTGAAGCCAAAGGGGAGCAGGAAGGGGGTTGTCCCAGAGCTACAATACCTACCCTGGGATGCTCCTGGAATGGCCCAGCTATTCCTTGCCCCTTTTTATGGGCTATGTAGGGATAGACTCTAGACCATCATGTTTATACCTGTAAGCAAAAATGACTGTTAAGATGCCAAGCTTGGCAGAGGGGCTTGCTTTATCAGTGTTTCTAGCTCAGTACCTTTTTTACAAACCAGCAGTGGCCCAATTAAACCAGATGCAATATCCCTTGGTGTGTCAATGTGAGAATGGTAAATCCAAGTCAAGCAGTTTGAGTCTGCCAAAGTTGGGGAATAATCTTTCCTTACTGGCCATGTGTACGTGTAATTTCCACCGGGAACAACAAAGTCGTCCTCTTTGCTTTTACCGCCGGTTCCATCAGGGTAAAGTGCTCCTAATACATTAAAAGGAAAAAGGAAGTTTTTAGCCCCTCCTTAATTGTTTTCCTTAAGTAAATATGTATTTTCCTCTATTTTATCAGAGATTTAAAAAATAGTAACAGCACTCACAAACATAGAATCACTGAGAAATTCTGAAAAAAAATCAGAAGTTCTGGCAAAACAGTCAAAAAAATGTTGAGAGTTAAAATCCACCATTTTTCGGTAGATGAAGCTTTAAAGATGCATTAACAGGCTCTAATTTTTCCTTGGCTCCTTACTCTCATCAGTCATCTACACATTTTGTCAGCTAACATTGTATATCTTTGCACAGAAAACTGATGAGAGTAGTCAACGTAAGCAAATCCATACAGTCCTCTGACCAAAATACACAGGCATAGGCTTTGGATTCTGAAAATTAAATCAAGCCTGTTATAGCCCTTAGAGAGAAAACATTTACGTACAAGAACTCTAACAATTCAAACAGGCTAGAAGTAGAAGGAAGGAGGAAAAATTCTTCGGTGACTTACAGTTCAGGAAAATAGTTCAGAAAAAAAGACCCACCTAACCTGTTTCAGTGCTGGATTTATCCCAAGCATCAAAGGTTTGTGGCGAAAACTTTTAAGAGACGAGGCTGTTCTTGGTTTTAGTCATCAGCTGCGATTACTGATGATTTTATGAGAGAGTGTTCTAAAGTCGTCTGATGTCAATGGCCAGAACAATAAATACTTGGACAAACTTTTAGCCATGATATTAGCTACTCCAGGGGAAAAGAAGAGGAAAAGAGAGAAGAGAAAGAGCAAACCAGCTTTTACCTTCAGAGTCCTTGTCATAGAAGACTCCATGTGGATGCACAGAGTATGGGCGTGAAGCAAAGTTCTTTAGATGGACAATAAAGACATCCTCTACTTCTGCCTTCAGGACTGGCCCGAGGAACCCCAACCAGGCTGCTTTGGGGATCTCCTGGGAGTAAGTGTCATCTGTGAATTGCCTAAAAATAGCCTTTTTGTACACACGCCCTATCCGGTTGGCTCCTCTGGTCGCATAAACACTTGCAAACCTGGTGTTGGGAAGGGAAGATAATTTAGAGACAAAAAAACTCCTTTAAGAGTTGATAAATAGCTGGTGCTTGCAGTGCAGATAAATAGTTCCCTGGAACATAGCACATAACTAGTGGAATAAAGACTGAGGAGTAAACCTGGACAGTGCTAGCAGTGTTCAAGCCCCTTTCTGTGTGGTGGCAGTCATCCTACTTGCAAGACTGGTCTTTAGCATGGTTCCTACAAGTCTTCACTTCACCAAGAACTCAGGCCTTTCTGTACAGTTTTAGCACCTTCTTCTTCTTTTGAAGGTTTGAAACCTCACATCTGAAAGCATGACTGTTCCGAAAGAAAAGAAAACCAAATTAAGTTTTTTCTAAAGCTAATAAGAATGATTGTAATCAACTAGTGTGACACCCCAGAAGAGTAGCATGAAATATTTTTTTGCATGAAATGCATAGTTTCTACATTCCAGAGCCTATGTTTATAGCAACTTCAAGTGATGGAGAATCCACCATATGGTCAGTGGTTGACATATTATAGCTATTAAATACCTGCTCCTTGAATTGCATTTGTAGTCTAATACCATCTAGCTCCGCACTCCAAGCACTGGTTCCCATCAAGCTCACTCTCAGATCAAAGAGGCCACATACCATCAAGAGCTTCTTTTCTACGCAGGCACTTGCATAAGTTTTAATTAATTGACTAAATTGCCTCCTACCCTTCTTCTGGACAAACCAAGTACACTGAAATGCTTTATCCCACAAATCTTTCCCAAAGCTCTTTTCTGAAAGCCTTCCAATATTTCTCTATCTCTTTTGAAGTCTGAACACAAGAACTTCACACAATACACAAGTAATATTCCAGTTAAAGCCAGAGGTACTCCCAGTCAATATTTCTTACACAACTGGGAATTACTTTTGCCCTATTAACTATAATATCATACTGGAATACCATATTCAGCACGTCTTGTTTTGACATTAAAGTTTTTACTTCTCTCCAGGTTACAGCTGACAAGTATGATACACATTCCTCATCCCTAAATATCCCACACGGTGTAGAGATAACCCCCTTTTGCCACAAAACCAAGAGTGGAATGTATGATCAATTTAACCATAGTTGACTGCTCCACGAGTTTTTGCATCCCCCTGAAGATTGTTTGAATTTTCATGCTTCCTAACAAACTCATAAAAAAGCTGAGCTAAGTTTTCCAGAAATATCACTGGCAGAAATACAGCAACTCCATATTTATAATGAGGTTTTGTGACTGGCCAGTCCACCTGCGAACCTATTTTGTTTTGGTGCTGTTGTGCAGTGCCAGCAACCTACGTGTTGGCTGTCACATGAGTTGAAAGGTATGATGTGCTATAATTTCTTCACCATAAGATGCACTGCTCCCTCTTTTCAAGCCACCTCTGCTTGACACCGTAATTCACAACATCTCCCATCTGTGGCATCTCCACAGCCACTGTCTAAACCAGATCCCTGAAGTGATCCGGATATAAAAACCTCCAAAAAGAATGCTTTTTCATTTGAAAAATGTGCTTTATAACAAGCCAAGAGCTATTTTGGCACAAATGGAAACATAGCCAATGATACTGTTGTGGCAGAAAGTGTTGGCTAGGATGGAGGGGAAGGGACAGAATGTTCTCAGTCTGCTTCTTCACAGAACAACGTATGTCAGATAAATACAGCCCAAAAGCATGGTTAAGGAACGAGTTGCTGAGAAGTCTGGATTTTCAATGAATTAGCAGGTCTGTGGTAACTGTCTCTGTGTGCACAGCAAGACCTGGCAAGTCATGCCATGCTCACCAAGGAGAAGATACCTTCCACTGCCTGGGGGGAAGAGCTGCTACAAGAGATCTTACTACAGAGTAGCAGGTGGTGTCAGTAGTAGTGCAGTGTAAATGCACATGCTTCCTTACCTCATGGCAATGTATTCATGTGGCTATGCCCTAATTTGAATTATAAATTGATTTTTTAAATGGTTTTTAAGACATTTTCTCTAGAAAAAATCAAATACTTTTTTTTTTTCAGAAGCACTTGTTTTAAGCAGAATTTTGTCCACAGAATTTTTTCCATTTTCATCAGCCACCAAATATTTTAAATTAGGTACTGCAGTGGCACTATGTGCTTTCCCCATGATGACAGTGTCCTTATGCCCCTGGCTTTGTGGCCAGACAACATCACACGCTCCCCCGTAACTTCACTCCCCGAGGATACACTGCCTCTCCTGCAGGAGGAGAACTGTACCCCAGATAAATGCACACTTTTTGACCAGGATTTGTCAAATGCTTCACATCAGTCTAACTCCTGTAAATGCATAGAACAGGGTTCCCAAAACCCAGTTAGGTATTGAGGTTCAAGAAATCACCCTGAGAAAACCCTTAGGTTTAGGGACCAGAAACTGAGTGCCTAAAGCCATGCTGTAGCATCTCTGTTGGCTAGATCCGTGTCTGACTTCTACTTAAAGCCATCTAGGACCCAAGGAAAAAAGTCTTTTTGTGCCAGTTTTCTGAAAGGATGCCAATTCAAATCATCCATTCAGAGCTGCAGAGCCCACTGCCTGCGCAATGGGTATCATCTGCAGCCAGTCACAGTGTAGGTGATGTTCTTCTATGCAAGGCATCAAGAAATGCAAGAGTCATGGAGCCAGAAAGGAATCACAGCATGAAAGGAGCAACCTGGTCTCTTGGCCCTGATTAATTATGGAGATTTTTAATCATTGCCAAAAGAAAACAACCAATCAACTCTGGGAGACAAATTCCTACACACCTTGCTGTTGTGTTACAGTCTCAGGCTCTTTCATAGCTTACTTTCCTTCTAGACCCACACTCTCCAAACGGCAGAAGAGTTTCCTACCCAAAAAGCCCTGGTGTTTCTTGGAGTGCAGACACTTCAGCATCACTCCTTCTACTGTCTGGGAGCTCTTCTACCTATAGAGAGACATGTATTTTCAGCATGTCCTTTTGGTCACCATCAGCACCCAAGAACAGAGCGTGCTGGTTGTTGTGAGTCCCACTCTAGGTGTCCAGGCTTCCCCATTTCATTCAGGAGAACTTTTGGATGCCACCTCAGCCTTGACAGTAGTTGGTAGCTCTGTGCCTCTTTACAAATGTTGCTGTGCTGCACATTACAGTGCTTAAAGTCCTTTGCAGAAAGACTGCCCGCACTGGAGTTAATGGTATTGGCCATAGGAAACTCGTAGAAAGGATGCAGGGGTATGAGTGTCCTCTCCTCTTCACTCCCAGGTGCCTGGATCACAGACACGTGGCCACACTCTGAGGCTGGTACCTCTACACAGTGCCACAGTGCAGCCAGTGGATGTGTTGGAGGGAGCTGGCACAGGCTCAGTTCCATGGCCCCTGCTGCTCCATCTGTGGGACACAGAGGTTTCCCTCCGTGCCTCTTCTGTCTTTCAGTGAGAGCATCTTCTCAGTGCTCCATGAAGTCTCTGCTGCCAGTGCCATTCGTACCAGCGCATCTCCATCTCCACCCTGTGGTTCCTTAACACCCATCTTCAAAGTCCCTCGTAGATTTTCTCAGCTTCAGGATAGTGTCCTGCTGACCTTTCATCTCCTGTCTTTGACAACAGTTCTCAAATACCATTCCCTGTCTTCTTTCGATGATGTCTACTTCCTTGGGAAGCACTTCACATTTTCAGCCACTGAGTTAAACATCCCCTTCTACTGCATCTCCTGCCAAAATATCTCCTATCTCTCATTCCTGTCTTGTCACAAGAAGACAAACCTTCTCCTTGCTACTTCATACTCCCCTGCTCACTTCAAACCACTTCATTCTTCTGCTGGCTTTGTGATATCGCTGCCTGAACCTCTTCCATCCTTCTGGTCTTGTGTGGATGTAAGAACTGCTCTTCTAAACTTGGAGATCTCCCTCCAACTCAGTTGTCAGCCTGCAGTTCATGTGCAGAAAGCTGTGACGATCGGCCAGTCCCACTTCTTGTAGGGAATGGAATCTTTCTCTCTCCTGGACCCATGCAAACTTTCTAAATTCTGTCAGATATTCTTCAGCCTCACTAAGTTCTTCCTTCACCTCCTCCAGTCAGGCCAGTCTTGAGGTTACATATAGAAGTAAGCAGGCTTGTGAATTAGGGCATAAAAAGTCTTGTTCAGACTAGGAAAATCTTGCAAATCCTTCCTTTATTGCTGTGTCTGATTTGTTTGCTAGTTGACCTTTCCCAGCAGTTCTTAAGCTCAAAGAAATGTTAGCAATGCACGAGTGGATCAGGGAGTTATTAATAGGGAATGAACTCTAATTCCTTAAAATTAGTATTAACATAATTACAGTCATCCATCCCTCTGCAATGATGAGCACTACAACTCTTCCAAATGAGAGAAAGAGTAAAACAAGAGTGTCATGTAGACTCTACTTCAAATCAAGACTAGACATGCAGATAATCTGCCATCTGAGGGTAGGACCATGAGTTAGGGTAGGACCATGAGTTAAGTGTAATTTCTACACCTGTTTCTTTTATCACACAGAAGAAGTATTTTGCTGAGATTTTTACTGTGTTTATGTTACTTTTGATCATAAGAAAGAGAGCTAAACCTACCAGAGGTTAGGTTTTTTAAAGCAGTGCTTACATGAGTACTACATTACAGTGTCAAGTACGAAATCGATAGAGATCTACATGTTGTGCACAGCCAAAATGCTCCTCAGTAGACTGGAGCCAGATCCCTCGCTAATACAGTTTTGAAGCCTGCTGAGTTTCTTTGCCACTGTAATCATCAATGAAAAACTAGCAGTTCAAATAACTACCAGATGTGGAGTCCCAGCTTTTCTCCTGTGGTTAACATGCTCAATAGCTACTGTACACTCCTGGATGCAACTGTAGGTAGATGCAAACTTTCTTTTATTACTATTGTTCCACTAGAATCCCATAGATTTTACACCATTTAAACAGCTGTCTTTATGGGCTTGTTCCCTGAAATCTGTTGATGGTGAAACCTACCTTATTTTCTGCCCTTTTTCCATACTCTGTACCTGGGTTTATAACGTTGGTTTTTTTTCCCCCAAGTTCCCCATTTTTCCTGTGGCTGGAGTAAGCCAGGACAGTGCCCATAGCTCCAGGATGCCCCTGGGTCATGTAACCTGTTCAGAGTAACCCTCTGCCAAGCCATAACTGCCGTGTTAAGGCCAGTGCAAGGTCTGTCCCAGAGGGATGGCCAGGAGACGGACACCAGTGGTGCCAACTCACGTTTGTAGATGGTACCCTGACCACACAGCATCAAACAACAAGGTGAATTGTGTGTCCTCAAAAGAGAGGCACATAATGTCCTCAAAGGATGATTTAGGCCTTTCGTGATCCACACGGGCAACTGAAGAGGTCAATCAAACCCATACAATCTTAGACAAAGCTCTGAAGTGTGGTGATAATGGCTCCTCTCCTAGGATAAACTTCTGCTTCCACTGAAGTCAATAACAAAACTCTTCTCAGGCTCCATTAGAGCCAGGATTTCACCTCAAATGCCCTTCTGATGTTGTCCCTTCCCACAATGAGCATCTCCACTGATGCAATTGGATCATTTGGCCACATGATGACTCAGACATTAGTTTAGCATCTGTGACAACAGTTTTACTGTCATTTATCTGGGTGGGATCTCCTCATTGCACAAATTGTGTTTGATGCTGTGGTAACAAAAAACACCCGTTAGTGTTGGTGGGTGCAAGACTTGGCCCAGATATATGTAGGATCCCTAAAGAGAAGGGATGAGCTATTACACCAGGCAAAACTTAATAACATCTACCACCAGAAGAGCAAGACATAAGTGTCCATCACATAAATGAGTACCAAATTAATTTAAAGGGATTATCAGCCAAACTATAATCCTGAGGGCTGAGCCACAGCAGGGAGGGAAAGATGGATGTATGTCAAGCCACAACACCTAGGTGTATTTTTCTTTTGAAAGGCCATAGCCTATGTGGCCATTAAAGGGACCAGGCAATATCTGAGTTCACCCTCCTACTGCGGCAATATTCATGCCCTAACCCACAAAATCTCCCTGGGATCTGCAGCATGTCCAGCAGCACTGGCAGCACCTTGAACCCTGTGTGTCCAGTCCACCATGGTTTAATGATGTCAGCTCTTTCACCAGTTATATCAGGTGGGAGGGGATGCTGAACACCTTCCCAGCTCACCTGTACTCAGTGGCCATAATTTGTGTCTGTGATTTCCAAAGTCCTGCGTACTTCAGAAAATGTCAGCTTAATTTTTGAAGGGAGAACCAAGAGTGAAATGTCTTGGTTCCATTCATAACACTCCAAATTATGACAATTAGTGGAACCGCTCGAGGCTTCCAGTAGACAAGACAAATGGCAGAGGTGAACAGCCTCGTTACTCTCTTTACATAAGGAATACCAATGCACAGCAAGATACTCGCTCTGCTCAAGCGGCAGGCTGGCCCTTGAGCACTGCAGCAACAGAAGGCGTAATAAAAATCAGCATCCAAGCAGAATGGTTATGCCAACACAGGGCTGCGTTTGGGTTAATCAGCTCTGAGGAGAGGCAGCCTTTTCAGCTGACGCCCAGGGAGGTGCTGATGCAGCTCCAGAGCTCCTGGCTGGGGAAGCAGCTCACTCAGCACCAGCACAGCCGGAGCTGAGCCATGCTGAGCAGTCCCTGCTGCCAGAACCAGCTCACCTGACTTCCAGACCCATGCTTCGGCTACCAAAGTCTCCTTTCTCCTCATTACTGCTAAAAACTAAAGGCTGAGGAAGATATTATTGACTTTGGCACAGCAACATTGAAAATAATCTCTTAAATCTCACTATCTGATCCAGGTAATGTAACACTTTCCATTACACACTTGCTAATTCAGCATTTTTATTAAGTAGTGAAGAATAAGTGGTTTTGATCATATCTCTGTGGGCTAGCTGGAATCAAAGGGAGCATTCCTTTATGTGTATGCACCAACTCCTTTAAAGATAATCAGTTTGTCTGCAACCTCTTTATCTTCACTTCCCTATCAATAAAACTGGGATAGTGCCCCATCAGATGGGTGCTGTGAGGATGCATCACAAGGTGAGAAGTGCTTGGCTCAGCGAGCCCCAGCGTTCCTGCTTGCAGAATACAGCTGGCTCAAAACGCATTCCTGTCCTTACCTAGGAACTGATCTTTAAATTTTGTTGGCGGAACTATGTTTTTGACAATATCCAAAGGAACTGATTAATTAGCTGAAAAGCAAACCATTAGTTTACTGCTTTAAATTTACATTAGAGGTTATCCTATAGAACTAAACAGTCAAAATAGCTATTACTGGTTCACTATTTAGTCCACATGGTTATGCAGACACATTATTACAGAATATAGTACTTTATTCTGGCTCAACTCAATACCATTTGGAAATGGAGTCAACTTATTACACGAATCACTCTATTCTGCATGTAGGGACGTCATCACAAACAGCTCCCCAGCTTTGAATGCATAGTCTACCTTAAAATCCTCTGTGGGTAAACCCTTTGGAATTAATATTCTGTAATTATTACATTACAGCGATGACTGAAGACAGAACCTATCATTCCTCCCTGTCGTGCCATGTTAAAGACGTCGCATTTATGTCACAGACTTTAAAGTAAACATGCCACTTGATGTTCAGGGAACACAAAGTGCAGACAGCCTTAAAAGTAAAATTTACAGAACAGATTCCAAATCTCTCTATGGTATTGGGGTGGATTTACAGGTGGCTGCCCTTCACTTAAAGCTGAACTATTTTTAGTGAGAGGTTTTCCAGTTTAGAGAGTGGAGGAAGTTATCATCTGCTGAAAAGAATAGTGAAGTGAGAAATTCAGGTGTTTAACACAACTGGAGAATAACCTTCCCAGCAAAGCCTGTTTTCATGGCCTGGGACAAACTATTATCCTGAATTTTACCTATAAAGGTAACACCTAGCGAGTTGGATGTTATCTCCAGTTGTTAAGAGCACAAGCATAAGTTTGTGTGCAAAAATGAACCTCTTTCTTGCCTCCTCCTTGTGGCAAAATAATTTAATTTATGAAATACAGCTGGGAGTGATTCCAAAATTACCAGCCACTAGAGAAAAAGTCCTGAATTGCTTGGGATTTCCTGAAAAATCGGAAAGGACTTTTCCATTTCTGACTCCTCAGACACAACATCGAGCTCCCAGTGTGCCTCCAGACCAGGTATGGTCACTGGGACCTCTTCATTTGCACACAGCTCCCATCCCAACCCCAAGCCTAGACTCAGAGGAAGGACTCACAAACTATCTCTAGAGTGTCAAAGATACCAATAAAATCTTAAAAATATTGCCACACATGTTTGAAGCCCACACTGTAGAGGGACACCAAGGGTCTGTGCCATCCCCGTCCAACATCCAGCAGACAACCCCAGCAGTGTGGGCAGGAGAACGGATGCCTGTTTCACTCTGTCCAAGACACGATTCATCACAGTGCTTACCTACATGCTCCAGTTTCAGCAGGGGTGGTCTCCAAGACTCCAGTGTGACCATTCACTGTTGTATGCTTAAGCACCTATCTAAATAGATTTCCTAAATGGAGCTCTCCACAGTTGCCTACATTGCAGGGTTATGTGCACCATCTACTCATATCTCATTTGTAGGTACTATACACATCTGATTTTTACAATGTCACACCGAGCTCCCAACTTTTATTGTCTCACAGGGAGAAAACTCACAAGCTTTTGCCAGTTAAAGAGACTTCTATGTCTTATGGCAAAGAAATGTGCTGGATTATGGCAAAGTTGCGATTTGGCTTTGGACAACAACTCCCAGAAATACCTGCATCTCCATGAAACACATACAGGGGATTTTGAGCCCATTATATGACACTTTTTTGACAAATATCAGATCCTTAACATCACCTTCAAATACACACTATCACCTTGCTTAACCAACCACGATGGAAGAGAAGTCAACCAAAGTCCACTCTTGCCTTGAAGCTGAAATCCTGCCTATGACAACATCATCAGAAGAAAAACAAGAAAAAGGCCATCTTAAGACATTTACAGACACATTAACCACAATTTTCTTTGGAGCTGTCGATAGGTCTCCGATTTATCAGAGACCCCAGTTACTTACTTGTCGTCTAGCAGGTTTTGTCCTGTGATCAGATTTTTCCCAGACGGCGCATAGTCCCAGTTCTCTTCCACAATCCCAAGGTAATAGGTTCTGGTCTTTGCTTCCACCGCTGCCAGCAGCCAGAGGAACCCAAGAGCGCGAAGGCAGCCACCAGGCTGCGCGGGAGGCATTTGTAGTTGTGATTGCGAGGCTGGCAGCGGGCAGGCAACAGCAAGATGCACCACAGAGAGCTCACCCCTCCCTCCCAGCTCTCGACAAGTTATAAATAAGGAATGGACAGAGCAAAGCTCCTCCTTTTCAGCAGGTAGGACTGGGATAGGTAGAGAGCCCGGCTATGCAGAGCAGGGCTAGGGAGGAGATTGCTGCCATGGCAGGACCTTTGCCAATACTTCAGTGAATACATAAATTGCTCATTTACCTGCCCAGGCTAGATCCAATTGGTGTTTTCTGGTAGCTTTGATGCTTTTTTGTCCTATTTTTTTCCAGATTAGGTGGTACAGCATATTGGAGGATCTTTTTGTTGGTCTTTTTGCCATCCCTATCAAAACCTTTTATTTTTAGTTTTAATTTAACTCCTTTAGCATGTCTGAGATTCTTAAAACTAGCATCTTGCTGCCTGTGTTGGGTTTTTTCAATGGCACAACACCAGTTTACAATCCAGCATTATTAAAGAGGGAGATAATTCTCCAGTAGCTCTCCAATTTCTAGGATTTTCTAACCCATTTATTAGGATGGCAAGTGATCTGAATGTATTCAGTTTCAGAGTGCCCAAAAATGAGGCCCCTTTATACAAACATTTCTGGAAATTAGAGCCCTTGTAAAGTCTTTCCATTTGGACACCTAAGAATTACGGCAAACAAAGATCACTCTTTTATTAAACTTGGTAATTAACATGCCCACATAGCTTTCTAGAAAATCAGTCCCTCCCTTTATAGCTTAACTTCCTCTAAGGGGACATCTCTATTACCATCTCAGCAAAGCAAAGTGTAAACCTATATGAGTATGAATTGATAGAATGTTCTAAACCATGTAGGCAACATCCCCTAGGTGGCAAGACACTCTGCAAAATCATACTGCTCTCTTACTCGTTTTTTAACTGACTGAAGATATTAAAACGCTGCAGTTCTGGAAAACAACATTACACTTGAGACTCACTGCCAGGTTTAACAGTTGTGAAACTCCCCTTTCAGCTCCAGAACCATCTGACCTCTTCCCATAAGAAGCTAATGGTTACTCACGGCTAGGGGTCTAAGAGGCTTCTCAAATGAATTTGGTAGCCACAGGTTTAACTTCATCAGTCAAAACCTAGCTCAGTGATGTGAATGTTTTTATGCAGCAGTCGTGTGAGGTTCACCCTCTGGCATGCAGCAGCAACAGCTGCGCATACGGTCAGCTGTGCCGAGCACCTCTCTCCATCACTGGTGTGCAGGTGGCTCTGAAGTCACACACAGAATTCAAAAAGCAGGTGGGGTTCACACCACCCCAGCCCCCGGCCACCTGGACCACGGTGAGTCTCATCTAAATTCAGCCACGAGGCACACAGACACATGGAGTATCTTATTAAAGAAGCTTTCAGTTTCTTTAGGCTCTGCATTGTATCTCTTTAGCTGCGAGGACTGAAAGCGCTGTATACGTGGGTATGGATGCAGTCAGACAATTGCAATATAGCCATATAAGCAAGAGTCCCTCAACTGTAAGCTGCTCTCTGATGCTTGCTGATGTTCATTTTCTCAAGTCAGTTAGTTGACGAACAATGAGAAGGAGGAGAAGTGACAGGACAGTACAGATGTTGTACAGAGATCCTGATGCTCAGAAACAGCACCCACAGACTTCCTGCTAACTTTGAAGACCTTACTCATCTCTTCATCCTTCTGCTGCAAACCACGCGCTGCCCAACCTCTCAGCATCTCACGTCAATCTACGTCTTCTCTTCCAAAATACCAAGAGTTAAAAATCATCTTCCTTTTACACTGCTTTGTTGTGTCACTCAGTTATTCAAACGATGCCAACTAATAGTACTGTGATTCTAAAAGGCATAATTAGAAAGCAAAAGAAATGACAATGACTGCAGGACGGGCAGAGGCTTTGCCAGCTGGTGGCACAGCTATCAAACACTCAACTGTGGTGGAATCGATGGGCCAGCTGGTGGGCTATGAAGCTGTGAAAAAGCCAAGGTGGTTATTTAACAGGTTAGCAAGATTCCCACTGTGATCTTTGCACAGGGCCTGGGACCCTGCAGCCCCCCCGTAGCGAATAGTTCCCTCGCCCAGAGTCAGCTGCCCTGAGCCAATGCAAACTAGAGCTTCATCTCCTGTCACTCAAGCACCTGAGTTTACAAAACTGGGTGCCTGTTACACAAATGTTCATTGTTATAACATATGCACATTTGCATTTGAATAGGAAATACGTTTATTTAGAGGGTAACATGCACTTTGAATGAGATTGTGTAGAGCTCAATTGCTCAAATCAACCATTTGCATGGCATTAGAGATATTTAAAGGCCAGGTATGGGGCCAGTTTCATCCAGACAGTTTTGCTATGACCTGTTTGTTTGCTTTTTTGTAACTGAAGAATTCTGTTATGTGTTTAACATAAATGTCTATATATGTGGACTCATATAACTCAAGTACATCGGCCTAATGGGGAATAGGAAGGGGCAGTGTCCAATTCTGAGCTGGCACCCAACTGCACTGGAGTCATTTAAATAATAATAGTGCTATGTCCTAGTTTTTCTATTGCTTCTCATGTGCCCAGGATTGGGTCCTGCTTGCTTTCTTGCTAGAACAACTATTCAAAATTCAAATACAAAGTTAATTTCTTTGTCTATTATCGTAAAATTTATTTGTGTAACAAGAATAATGTGTGGGCATTAGCACCCTATATCAACAATGTGTTGTAAATCCGGTAAACGCCTTAGCTTGGCTTAAGCATTTACTAGATCTGGCAACTTGTATACTCTTTGCATCCACACATTAACACTTAATTACCTTGTCACATCATTAAGCCCAGGCACATTTACATTCCGGAGAGGTG
Organism: Dromas ardeola; assembly: GCA_013398915.1. Classification (NCBI taxonomy): domain Eukaryota; kingdom Metazoa; phylum Chordata; class Aves; order Charadriiformes; family Dromadidae; genus Dromas; species Dromas ardeola. The sequence goes on along the minus strand of VYZM01008525.1, from coordinate 206,388 downwards.
CTGTGAGGGTGACTCAGAAAAAGATGAAAGAACAGCTGTTTTGCCCTTGCATCAGGAAAATCTCTGGGAAGCTCCCCTCCGGCAGTGGGGTAATGGGATTAAGGTTGTCCCTTTGTTCAGGATTCTTTCAGCAAAAGGGCTGGATCCTGGTTCTTCTGAGATTTTCTGACCCTCTGAAGGCTAAAATTAGTGCATGGCTGGGTTTCAAAGTTTTATAACAACAAGCAATGTTCATAGGTCTGAAGGGTGAATATCTTGAGTACCAGATTGTGAGTGATCCCTGAAACATCACCAATGGAGCTTTCTTTATAAATACACCAGGAATTATTGCAATAGTTAGCTTAAGTTAATTCACTGAAGACCAGACTTGTGCCAACTAATGTTAGCAAATTAACTAGAATACCTAAATTAACCTGGTGATGGCCATAAGGTCAGTGAAGAGAGATGTTGGATGTGCTGATCTTCTGCATTGACTATACCTCAGTTCCTTGAAATTAGGCGACATGAGTTCAGAGATGAGCACTTTATTCAGACCGCCTCCTACTGAAACCCAGCTTGCATTCTCCTTTGAGCGGATGATGAGCTGATGTTCAAGCAGATTGACTACCCTCCTCCCTCTGCTTCTTCTTGACAGCAGCAGAGTTCCCATTCGTACACACTTGTTCCCAGTCCCTCTGCTATGTTGGTTTGTGTCTGCATTGCAGTCCAGGTTGTTTCCAGCATAGGACTACCCTCAGCCGGGATTGCCACCATACCTGGAGCTGTGCCAGTAGTGACCATCCCAAGGTGACAAAGAGTGTCTGTGGTAAAGCTGGGAACTGAGTTACACCCTCCCAAGTTTCACCACTCTTAACCAAACCACCCTTCCCCTTCCTCGGTTTTCCCACACTCTCCAGTCACAAACATATATCAGATACAAAAGTCTCATAGTACACCTGTGAAAAACAATTTCATTTGCACTTTCTAATCATTTTCTATGTTGCAGCAGTAGTGAACAGAAGGTAAACCTCATGTTATAGTCTTGGGTAGTCACACCAGGTGTATCTGAATTAGTGGAATCTTTTGAGTTGACACTGGTAAGTTGGAAATCTCAAAAACTGCCTGCCCTGAAGGCTTCCACCACTTCTATTTGCCATTCTGGGTAGGACCTTGGTGAGAAAGGATTCCTTGTCATGTACAGCACTTCCCAGGAGCACTTTAAGTCTGAGCACTGAAACAGTTGGAGACAGAAGGCCAAAAAAAAAGCTGCTGAAACTCCAAGAATAGTTACAAGGATCTGTGATCAGTGAGGATATTAGAAAGGCAGCTGTAGCCCACATTACAGGTGGCCCAGTGTGGACCTGACTCATGTCTGCCCAGAAGTCTTTGTGGCAGGACGGAGACTGAACCCAGCCCTCCAGATTCACAAGTCAGAGTTCTCACAGCTCCCCAGCATTGCCCTCCAGCCATTTGGGCTCAGTCCATGCACCCAGCTCAGGGTCACACTTGGCATTTACCACAACAGTTGTCTGGAGATCGTTAGGGCAGAATAATTTTCTCTGTACCTCTTCGTGCGGGCGTTCTTCTTGCAGAACAGCTGCTTTGGTACATTACTAGCTGTGGACAAATCTTGGGCCAAGGTGTGAAATGGAAAAGAGGGCTCCTGTTACAGCAGAACTTGCCCACAGATCCTTTCTTTTCCAGCATGGGTTTGAGCCAAATCCTTTATCTGCCACTCCGATGACAAAGGACAATACAGTACATTAACTTTAGAGAAATTAGCTATACATCAGAATAAAAGATACTTGCCAGCATTGTGCCCAGGCAGCCAAGAAAGCCAATGGCATCCTGGCTTATATTAGAAATAGTGTGACCAGCAGAAGCAGGGAGGTGATTGTCCCCCTGTACTCAGCACTGGTGAGGCCACACCTTGAGTATTGTGTCCAGTTTCGGGCACCCCAATACAAGGGAGATATCGAGGTGCTGGAGCGAGTGCAGAGGAGGGCAACGAAGCTGGTGAAGGGCCTGGAGAATAAATCTTATGAAGAGCGATTGAGGGAGCTGGGACTGTTTAGTTTGAGGAAGAGGAGGCTGAGGGGAGACCTCATCACTCTCTACAGCTACTTGAAAGGACATTGTAGAGAGGTTGGTGCTGGTCTCTTCTCACAGGTAATTAGCGATACAACAAGAGGGAATGGCTTCAAGCTGCAACAGGGTAGGTTTAGACTGGACATTAGGAAAAAATTCTTCACAGAAGGAGTGGTCAGACACTGGAATAGGCTGCCCAGGGAGGTGGTGGAGTCACCATCCCTGAATGTGTTTCAGAGTCGTTTAGATGTGGTGTTGGGGGATATGGTGTAGGGGAGAACTTTGTAGAGTGGGGTTGATGGTTGGACTTGATGAGCCCAAGGGTCTTTTCCAACCTGAGTGATTCTACGATTCTATGATTCTATGATACTTAAATTCAAAGATTGTAAAGGGATGCAACAATGAGAAAGAAGGCGCTTGAGAGTGTACTGAAAGGAGCTGCAAGTTGAAGAGATTATAATAAATTGCCAAACAGTCTGGGCAAGTGTAATGTGTTCAGCCTCAAAAGCCATTACAGCAAGGCTAAAAAAGGAAGTTTTGATCCTAATTAAGAGAAGCTTCTTGCGTGTGGTAACTCATGTAATATCTGCACTGTTAAAACAAGGCTAATACCTCGACAGAACTTCAAGGTACATTATTTATGGGTTTCTATAGTGCTACCTATTGTAGTACCTAACAAACATGAAAGAGCTTAACTTTACGTCATCACTGTGGGGCAGAGCGTGTTTATTAACCCTATTATACAAATGAGGAAAGAGGAAGGCTAGGTAACTTCCAGGCAGGAAGGCAGCCAGGTCCCTGGGCTTCCCATCCAGTGGTGGTGGCAAGGCAACAGCCCTCCTGCCCCACGACCTTCCCTCTGTGCATGAGGGTGGTGGAGACCGAGGTCTCCTTGGGCTTTCGGTCTTTATGGGAGTGATGCTGAGACCTGGTTGCATGGTGAAACCCTTTCAAACCCACCGTTGCTGCCTGCTAGCAGGAGTGCCAGTGCCTAGGGCCACCTCTGCTCTCCCTTGAGCAGCTCCACTGCCTGCCCAGCCTCCTCCAGCCATCCCATGGACATCATGGGATCCTCTTCCATCATGTCTGGCAGCATTGACCTACTTACTTACTCTAGAGGAAATGTGGCCCTTTTGTTTTCCTCCTATGAGATCATTGCCCCATTTTCTCTCTGGGTAAATACGGGTGTTGTGGTAAGAAGCCCCAGCACTGTAAAACTAGCCAGGACTATTTAAAGGAGGTAGCAGAAAGGAAGATACTGAGCATTGCGGGAAGAAGAGAAAGAAGTGATGTGAATGCACCTGCAGAAGTGGCTTCCAAACTGTTGCAAACTCACCTCTGCCAGGCAAGCCATCCCCAGGAGTGCTATAAAACTGTAAATTCCCAGCAGGCTTTGCTTGGTGTCTGCTGATTAAATGGGAGGGTGTCGTGCGTGGTGGAGGAGCTAACAGAAGTTACCTGCTGTCCAGACAACCTCTACAACCTCTTCTGTCCAGTTTCTCTGCCTGAAAAGGAGAAAGTAGGGAAAATGTCATGACCTTGTGGAAGACGGGATGATTGCCCACAGTGAAATGATGTGATTTATGGGATCTGCAGATGACTGCCAGCACTTTTAGTGTCTTTCATCTGTGTCTGTGAAGCTTTGCAATAAAGATCAGCCCTACCGCTCTTCAGTGACTCTGTTGCTTCCTATTTGAAGAAGCCTATGTTACAGCCAAAGTGCCATTCCTGGAATGGAAACCTTTCAGGCCTGGTATTAAAAAGGAAAATGTTGCTGTGGTCTTCCAAAACATCATTTGCCTTTGTTCTATCATTCCAAGTTAGTACTGAATCTTATACAGTCCCTACTGAGGATCTCTTCTCTCCTCCGCCTAGCTCTTGACAAGTCCCTCCCTTCCCCTACTGGGTACAATCCTGGGAGGTGCAGAGCACCTTAGTTTAACAGAGGCATGTAGGAGATAAAATAGCTGTGTTTTCAGACACCAGAGTTGAGCTCTTGGCATCTTTCTTTGCAAGTAAGAACTTGTGAACACCATGGCAGGGATGCGTCCTGGTAAGCACACACCATGCATACAAGACCGAGCAAATTTGCCAAGTCAGCTGCAGATCCCTCTCCGAAAGTGAAGGCAATACAGTGCAAATGTGGCTGCACGACCCCTGGGTCCAAGCTGGAGTCTTTCTGCGCCGGAGTCCACTTACATTTCTGAAATCAGTACTAACTCGGACAGAGTCACCCCGGCTTTGCCTGCTCACAGTGATGCCAACATGGTATCAGCAGAGCTTCCTCCTTTCCCAGGCCAGGCTAGTAGTTCAAATGGGAAACATCATAAATCACGATGCCTGAAATGTTTCCTCCAGCTCCAGCAGGTGTTGGAGCAGATCACACAGGTCCACAGTCTGTAAGTTTTGGAAGTAAAAAGTAGACATCAAAACCCACCTTTGGGGACCTGAGAAAAAAGCCTGAGCCTCAAGAAGTGCTGAGCAACCTCCCCCGATGGAGGAAACATGGTTTCAGCTGACTAACTGTAAGCACTCAGTTAGCCTTCGCTTCTCCTCATGTGTGCTCATCTGCAAAGTGGGGATCATTATATCTGACTCCCTCTCCAGGTATTTGGAAGCTCATTTAGTTCATGCTTGTCAAGCACTTTAAGGTCTTCAGATGAAAGGAGCCGCAGATAGGCAAAGCATTGCTATTACTATTAATTATTTCTATTGTGCAAGTAGACATGAAAGCAGCAAGGGTGATGATTACTCGCTTCCTTTACAAGTGCCAAGACACAGTGCAAATACACAGACAGGGACCCTCCCTGCCCTGCAGTGCCCCTAATCTTACCAGCCAGATAAACCAGACAAAGAGGGAGGAAAGGCGCACAAACCCAGAGAAAAGCAATGCATGTAGTGACTTACCACACACGGGGTTTTTTGCAACAGCTGCTTTTTAAAAGTGCCTTGTTGGCCAAAAAAGCACAATATCACCATTTTTGGGTATTTAAAAATCACAAGTCAGGCTCTCAAAAAGGAAACATTTTTACAAAAGACAGTAAATGCTAATTCTCCTTATTTGGCCTCTGATTTTTGAGCAGTTTTGAAGTTTTTCTCTGCAGCCATGAGGACTGAAAATACCATACTCACTTAAAAAAAAAGTCAAAATTCTCAAAGAACTAGTTGAAGTATTTGCATATGTAGGACAAATTCCTGTCAGTAATAGGTTGCTGTTAATCAGGTGCTCAGCAGGAAGGAGATGAGCGTGGACTTGGTGGCAGCTCATCCCTCTTCCCTCCCAGGTGCCCAGTGAGTCTCTCACAATTAGTTTTCATTCTCCCCAGGGTGCCAGGGGCTGGGTGCACACCGCGGAGGAGTTTACATGCAGTGATGAGATGCTCCGCAGTAATTTGTTCCTTTATCTAATGCCTGACTAGGCAGGCAGATGGATAGAGGAGTGAAAAAACCAAGTGGCTCCCAGCCAAATGCTGAATCCTCTTACGCGTGGCTGCAGAATTGGCACTGGCTTAGAAGAGGGGGTGGGAAGCATAACCAAGGCCAGCAGTGTAGCAAGACTGGGATGCTCTGGGGTGAGATGAGCCAGTCTGAGCCATTTCACCTTTCCTTCAGAGCATGAAGGGCCATGGAGGCAGACCCTGGGCATGGAGTACCAGGTTAGCCCAGCAGTTGGGCATCTGCATACCTCACCTCCTTCAGGGACTGTTTCAGCACATCTGTGGAAGGAGGTCGTGGCTGTGTCCCTGGTGAATCCAGCAGTCACCGAACCTTCCTCTGACTGCTGTATGAATCCAAATGGTTTTCTTGTTTGCTTTTTCCCAAGTAAAAGCAACCAGTTCATTTAATATCTGCTGGTCAACAGACTTGTGTCAACTGTGTTTTCTGTTGAGCTTATGGTGAGATGAGGATGCCAGATGCAAGCTGTTATAAAACTACTAAGCTACTCTTAAAAGAGTACTCTTAAAAGAATCCCAGCCCTCTTTCAAAAGCACTTCTTGCACAGAAGAGGCAGCAGGGTTTCTGTCAGGTCGTAGGGAAGTGCATCCTTATCTCATAATAGCCATATACTGATACATATATATGTGTGTGTGTGTGTGTGTGTGTGTGTGTGTGTGTGTATATATATACACACTGAATAGCCATAATAGCCACATATGGCACTTCCCGTTTTGGGAAATATTGCCCTAATTGCTTTGGGCCTTGCTGCTATGTAAGATAGTGGAGATTTAAAATACTTTTCTGTCCCACAGTGGGCCCAAACTAACAACTCCAAGTGTGGTAAGGATATCAAAAATAGGTGTAAAACGCTGAACCAGCTGTCCTCCATGCACTGCTTCAGCTTTCCAGGTCTGCATGTCATCCTTGGGCTCTCACCAAGCTCCCTCTAATGGCCACAGACACCATATTTCATTGCCTCCCTGTGCCGCTGGCCAGGCAAGACACAAGCATGAAGCCCAGGCGTTGCACAGGGTGAGATGTGCCTACCAGAGGAGGCCCTCCAGGTTTTTATTTTTTTAATGTGTGTGGGTTCATCTCTCACCTAGTTCTTTTACGATCCTGTCTCCACCCAGTGTCTTCCCTCTTAACACTTCCCTGGGTTCTTGCCTTTCTCCCCAGCCTCTGGAGACCTGCCATCATCGCAGAGTTAATGCACGTCCTGCTCTTAGCTCAATTTAGGCCCACACCCTAACATAAAGAATGGATTACACCACCGAGGAATGACAGCAACACATGCCAGATGGTTTGTTTGTCTTTTTAAGTCCAGCTTTTTGATGTGCTCTTCGTGCCGGCTGCAGAGGAGCTGCAGACTCGAGCTAGCTCTGCTACAGGGACCAGGGACCAAACCCCATGGCAGCACAATGCCACTGCTGCCAACACGGCCATGGTGCTCGGCAAAGGGCAGTGCAGCTGCCCCTGAGGCACACCAGCACTGTGCTGTTATCCCGCTCTGATATATCACAGTCCTTCCTAGAGCCACACCACCACAGAGCAGCTGAGGTAGGAAGGGACCTCTGGAGGTCATCTGGTCCAATCCGCTTACTCAATCAAGGCCACCTGGAGAAGGCTGCCCAGGACCACAGCCAGATGGCTTTTGAGTATTTCCAAGGATGGATATGATGTATCTCCAAGGATGGAGAGACATATGGGTAAGGGGAGACAGATAAGTCACATGTTTTCAGAAAGGATCTTTAATTATGTCTCCTTTTGGGACCTAATTTTAGACAGCAAACAAAAATGTCTACCGTCCACCTTCCTCAACATCCCCTCACGCTCAAAAAAGCCTTGAAGCTGCCTTGCAGTGGACACAGGGACAGAAAGGTATAAATAGTTTGAAGATGGAGATCGCTTCATTTCTCGGAAAATTCTGTGATACAGTTGCCTGTGCAAGCAGAGAATCACCTTCAGAAACCCAGGCAGTGCTAAGAAATGTTCAAAGGCTCTTCCCGTTTTGGGAAATATTGCCCTAATTGCTTTGGGCTTTGCTGCTGTGTAAGATATGTTGCGATCTAAAATACTATTCTGTCCCACAGTGGCCCCAAACTAACCACTTCAGGGTCAGCAAGGGCATGGATTGTCCTTTCTTCAACCTTCCAGCACCAACTGGAAAAAACAGGCAGCCCTCAGGATCTGAAGACCAGTTGTATTTCCAAAGGCTCATCCAATTTTTCAACGTTTATCAGTTTCTCCGGTACAGGCAAAGTAAGTAGTAAGTACTTTTACCAGCAAGCGGGAATTCTGGCTACAAACATGTCCATGTTTGAAACATGGCAGCTTGACACACACAACTAGAGTATTGATTTTCTTTTTTTTTTTTTTTTTTCTTTTGGCACAGAATCAGAAGGGGGGTGGTTAATGAGAGGACAGTCCCCCTTGCAATAACAAAACACTTAACGATCGCTTCTAACCTCCTGGCTGTTGCCCTCCGCTTTCATTCTGGTCAGAGCCGCTGCTCCAGGTGCCTCAGCCTCACATGGGAGCTTTCTATCTCCTGGCCAAGCCACAAGTCATTCAGTCTGGCCAGAAACACCACCCTGGGCTGCAGAAACCTTCCCTCCTGACAATGTCAAAGAGCTCAAAAAAATTCAATGAGCTCTTTTAACAAAACCCACATTTCTTCAGTATATTCCCGATATTTACTCTTCATTACTGAAGGCTTCCTGGGGGACACAGGGCAGTTCAGGGCAAGTTAGGAAAGGAAGAGAAGGATCACCAGAAGAAATAACATTTCTTCTGTTTGGTCAGGTAAACGGGGCATTTTCCAGTGGGAACTGCATTTAGTTCCGAATTCACCTGCACCTGAGCACATACTTGGACAAACCCCAGTGACAAAACACAGGGATGAGAAATGCCTTTCAGCCAAAACCAGAAAGAAGTGTCGCACAAAACCAGCAAAATGAAAGCACAAACCTCTAATTATTTTAATATTGGATAGTGACAGTGTTGTTCTGTGTTAGGAGCACAAACAACCCTTGGCCACAGGTCACAGTTCATTGCCATTTTAGAAAACAGTGGAGCTGGCACAGTGCTGTCCATGGACAAAACACTCATGTAATTAAATAAAATGAGCTTTCGATAAATCAGATGAACATGCACACGCACAAGCGAGCAGTGGGTAATACTTTGCTGGCTGGGCAGAGCTTGCTGGGTGTTGTTTCGGCACCGTTCCCCCTCATCCCAGAAGGTGCTTCTGCAGAGCGTTGGCTGTGCAACCTGGGGTGCCCCAGGCTCACAGAGTCACTGATAACCATGGGGTATATTCCAAAGGACTGTCTCTTTCTGGTGGCACTAGTGTCCCCAGAGCCAATGATATGCACGCCATCATCAGAGGGGGATAACTGCTCACCAAAGACTCTGGATGTCATCTCAGGGGGGACAGAGAGCCTAAGTATGTAGGAGGCGGAGTTGTGCATATAAACGAGATACAAGGGAAAAGAAAGAAGGAAAAAAAATCAGAAAAATAGATAAAATAGAAGAGAAGATCCATCTGTGTGGTATTTAATTGTTGTCCCTGTGAAGTACACATCCAGAACGAGCTGTGTGTTAGGACCACAAGTGTGTGATGGTACCATGCAGCGAATATACTCCCAAAGAGTGTGGAAAGCCTATTTCAAACTTGGAACAGAACAACTTCCATTTTACCTCTTCAGACTCATATATATTCTTAATATAAGCACTGTAACCTGCACCACTCAATTATTCAATGTTATTTATTGTGGCAACCTCTGATCTGATTCAAGACTTCAGCCTTTTTACATTGAGCCACCCCTCATCTTGCTCCATGCTCTCGCCATGCGATCAGCACTTTATTAGCTGGGTTCATGTGGGTCTGGGATAGTCTGGATAAAGGAAAACCTGAATAATATTGGTTCTGCCATTTCCACCTTGCTGTATCTACCTTAACAGGGCATCCACAGGCTCCTGGATGCAGGCAGGCATGTTAACTTGGGTACCTGCTGCAAGAGCAGGGAGAGCCAGGTGGGGCTGCAGGGCAGCTTGCCTGCAATGCCCAAGCTCATGGACCTTCTCAGAGCCAGCTCATCTCAGAGAAAGTCTCTTAACAGCAGTTTTCTTCCTGATGCTCCTTTGGGAAAATCAACCTCCTTTTCCCTCAGTTGAAGAAAACATTAACAAAGTGTCACGGGAAACAGCAGCAAGAGATAATTTGTGTCATGGTGCCGAAGTGGAATAAATTAAATTGAGTGGAATATCACTGTGTACCTGGAGTAAAGCTTTGACTCTAGAGGAACCACTTAAGATTTGTACTAGAATAAATGAGAGCAAAGCTGCCTGGATCCTTTTTACACAGAGTATCTACAGCAAAAAGGGCATTTTCTCGTTAGCACACTGCAGCTGCCCTCCTAATGGGATGGATCTATTAATAGAGTAAGTGGGCAGTCCAATATGCCCTTCAAAAACCTGCACGGGGCTGTAATTCTTCATTTTCTAGCTCAGACGTTGCACCACCCATGGAAATTGTAGGGCTGGTATGGTTTTCATTTCTAGCGTGATGAACAGGATTTTTCGTGTATTTGCATTTCCTCTCTCGGTACCCGTGCTACTACACATAACTGGAAAATTAATAAAGAGTTTATGGCTAAAAGGATAGAAATAAAAGGAGGACCAGAGATGATGTACGGGAAGTCAATATAATCAGGAGGAATTGATCAGTGGAACACAAAATGCTTTCATTGCCTTCAAAGTCAATATTGCAGGGGGAAAAATAGATGTACACAATTGTATACACTCAGCTTAGCCACTAAACACTTCACAGGCAAAACTCAGTTTTTCTAAGTGTTTTAGAGCTTGTTTTTTTTCATTTCTTTAGGATGAGTCTATCACTTCAAAAACCAAGTAGGGGTCAGACTCTCTGGTGTCAACACAGACTTTTATTGTGCTCTTCTTTTTGGCGTTCCTTCTGTACCTGACAATAAGCAGTATTTAGTTCAGATCTCACCAAAGTCTGAATATAAATCCTACTCAGTAGTGAGTAAATCTAAGGATATTCTTGAAGCAGTAAAAGAATTGTGTTCAATATAGCTTACCAGTATTTTGGGTTTTCTGTAATGGCTAGAAGTGCTAGTCTTTGGTTAAGCCCTTCAGTGAAAAGTGTTGTACAAACAGAGGTGAAAACATTGAACCTGTCCCAAACAGTTTAAAATGTCTAGAGGGATCTAGAGCATAAGTCTTATGAGGAGCGGCTGAGGGAGCTGGGATTGTTTAGCCTGGAGAAAAGGAGGCTGAGGGGAGACCTTCTCGCTCTCTACAACTGCCTGAAAGGAGGTTGTAGAGAGGTGGGGGTCGGTCTCTTCTCCCAAGTAACAAGCGGTAGAACAAGAGGAAACGGCCTCAAGTTGCCCCGGGGGAGGTTTAGATTAGATTTTAGGAAAAATTTCTACACCGAAAGGGTTGTCAAGCATTGGAACAGGCTGCCCAGGGAAGTGGTTGAGTCACCATCCCTGGCAGTATTTAAAAGACGTGTAGATGGGTAGATGTGGTGCTGAGGGACATGGTTTAGTGGTAACTTGGCAGTGCTAGGTAAACAGGTGGACTTGACAATCTTAAAGGTCTCTTCCAGCTAAAATGATTCTATGATTCTATGAAAATCTATGTAATAGAACAAAAGAGAAGAGATTGAAGTAGGCGAATGGAAAAGCACAAAAATAATACAATATCGGTTCTGCTCATCGTGCGCTTGCTTGGAAAACTATTAAGCCTTCAGTAGACAATGGCACTGAGAAGTGGAATTAAGAAACACAATCAAGTCTAGGTATCAAGTCTAGACACTAAATGATAAATGGTAGATGAAGTACGGTAGGATGGGATAAGCTTTGAAAGGTGAAGAGGTGAAGGTCAGTAAAGGGTTGTATAGTGCTGGGGACACAGTACAGATGAGAAAGTACAGAGGTGAGCCTTGCATATCATCCCAGAGGGCTATGAGCCACACAAAATCAGAGAAAACCAGAATCAAAATCAAGAATGCTGATCCCAAATGAGAGTGTTAGCTATGTGAGGATGGGAAAGGTGGTATTTTAGAGATATTATGGAGTAAGAGTCTATAAAACTCCAAGAAACCAGGGTATGAGATTTAGGGGGAGGGTTAATCTTAAATATCATTATGAAGTTTCTTTATTCGCTTCTGAACTTTCTACATAAGCTGGCAGGTCCCCCCCAGGTGCCCCAGGTGTCTTTTGTCCCAGTGCAAATTGCTGATGGTCTTCAAGTTGTTTTAAATTTAATTTTTTAAATGCTTTAAATGCCATTAGACCTTGTGCTTTTGCTCTGTCTGAAGGTTGTTGGAGACTTATTTTGTTCCTTTTCCTTGGAGTTGAAGCACCACCACATAAAACATGGGGAAATTATGTTGCCACTGATGTCAGTTGAAGTGTGGGGCATTGGGTTCAGTGGGTTCAGCTCAGTTTCCCTTCTTTTCTGCCATTTGTACTGTAATTAAGTTTATTTGCCTGACATCACTGTATGGGCTTTTTTAAGATTTTCACTAGCTGGGAATCATTGATGAAGACAACCTCCCCTGCATCCTCTGACTCTGGTGGTATTAAATATGCATCCTGGGGACTGAAGTCACAGGCTTTGCCCCTGTGCTTTTGCAGCCACCCTGCCACACTGGTAGTCCTCATGGATGGGATTCGTCTAACCACAGATGCCAACATTTAGGTCTGCTCAAGTGTTGAGATTCTTTCACTATTAATGGTTTATTGTAACCCCACTAAAATAAATATTGCGATTTTTTCCTTAAAAACGTCTGTTTCTCTCACTAGAAATACAGTCAGTCTAGGGTGACATCTACCTCATGGACATCTAAAGTCATGTGAGATGAATTCCACCCTACACAACCAATCTTTCATAGTGAGAAATTTTCTCCAAAGATGAGAAGGAAGATGAGAGACAGCAAGGTAGAGAGTGAAATATTTTGCATCTTTGCTTTCACTCACATGCCCCTTTCATTGATGTTTTGTGATCAAGTCACCCTTCCATCTGCATGTTGAGAACAAGGCGATGGCAGGTGCCTGCCAGGGGCACATGTTTTCAATTGAAGAGAGAGCTGAGCATATTTCCAGCATGATTGGGACCAAACCTAACCTACCAAGTGACATATATATTTATATGTTTTAATGTTTTGACATATTTTAACAGTTATTACTATACATTTTCTACAAAAGAAAATGTTTACACCCCTCTTTCCTCAGTATGAGTCTTCTCCTAGTTTAGTTTTAACATTTTTGCATACCATTTGCTGTGTTTTTCATTTCTTGGCCCAAACCTAGTGTCTCTTCTACCTTTCTCTTCTCCTTTGCCAAAGTGAAGAGTTTCCACATTCCCACTCTCTGCTCCTTGGAATTGTGTATTTATTTCCTTGCTTCCTCACCTGATCACACCTCTCCCTTCTCTCCACCCTTCTCGCTCTTCCTTTCCCCATCTTATTGAGAATTTTCTTTCCTTCCCTTCCCATCCCCACTCTCCCAGCAGCAGGCTTTGGAGCAAAGCTGGTGCCGAACTTTAACAGCCACAAGCCCATTGTGCAGAAGATGACTTCACACCAATGGCCAGACTTTGCTGGGCCACCACCTCGTGCTTTAACCACATTTTCTGTCATTCACCCCTTGATCCTCTTGGTGCACTTGCACCCCTACCATCTCCTGCCTTTCCTCTTCTGCCAAACTGTGCAGGGCTGAAACAGTTGCAGCAGTAAAAAGGTCTCCGCTGTTCCGATCTCCGTGTCCCGGAGGGCCAAGGCATTGACCACTGGAACACTGCCTTAAAATAATCAATAACTCTGTGTGACACACCAACCTCGCACCGGCCAACCAGGGATAACTTGGGGTATTTCCTCATTCTCCAAAGAGAAACAGCTATTTGTTTAATAGAGGCTGTTGCCTGAAAACATCACTGTGCCTCTCTCAGACTGCCGTGCTCTCGGAGAGAGAAGCTGGACAGCCTGAATCCAGCTGCGGGGAGCTCTGGAGCCTGGAGGCCATCTTAGCCCCGTGTAGAAGGTAAGCAAAGGTATTTCCATGCTTCCCTCAGCATTAAAAAGCAAAACTTTCTAAAACTCTAGTTAAAAATTAGAAGCTTGCTCTAGCCACCTTGCTTAACGAAGCTGTAGAAAGTGCTTTTGTTTGCTGAATTAATAAAGTGTTTTGAGTGCTTCTGGCAAACCAGAGTGTTTTCCTAAGCTGTAATAACAGAGGTCAAATCCTCTGATGTATACAGGTAGCAAAGCTGCATTGATTTTGGCGGTAGAGACTCTCACTAGGTCTGGTGATTGATGTTTAGGTAAGTTCTCTTTGCAGTTTGAAGTGGTATTGAGATAGGTCAGAGAGAATGGGCTGCCAGCCCCTGTTCTTCCAGCCAAAGCAGCATCGTGTTGCTTCGCACCGGGTGAGAATTGGGCCCTCCGGCTATGTACGAAAGATGCAGAAGAGAATTTATTACTCACCTACAAGACTTAGCTTTTACAGACGGAGGCCAGGCTCTGCCTGTGCTTGTTTGCTTCTCTCTGGGGAGGGGAAGTTGGTGAGGTTGGGCAAACACGTGGAAAAGTAAAAGCTGGAATGAGACAGGAAAGCAGACAGGCAAAAGTCAGTGTAAAAAAATAGCACAGGCATTGGATATTTGAGAAAAAGATGGGTGAAACATCCAATATTCTTTCCATTTCCCTCCACTCCCTCCCCGCTTCATCTTTCATTTGCACATCTCTGTCTGCTTAGATTTTTATCTCTTTGAGGTGGGGCTTTTTTTCCAGAGGCTTGCAAAATGCCCTGCCCAATTTTGAGCACTATATAAACAATAGGTAATGACCGTAAACCAAGAAGCACCTCTGTTAAAAATGTTCCCTTCTGGAATAGTTTAATGCCAGTTAACTTGTTTTAAAGCTGGATTAAAAGGCATAACGTGATTGTAAAGTGCTCAGAAGAAAAGGCATATAAGCACAGTGCTCTTGTTAAACTAGTAGCAGCAGAGAACAATGCAAATTTTTTGCTATAGAAATGCAAACCCAGAAGAAGTCTCAGCCACCTCATAGCAATATACAACATCCCATAAAGTCTTTCTGTTTTCCCTCTCAGTTACAGAGGTTTGAGGACACTGGTCTGTCTTCATGGCTTACCTCACCTCTTCACTGTCTTCGTTCTGCCAATGAAGCCAGTTTCAGCCTGTCTCTGGTTTTCTCAAATATCTTTATACTGTCTTTCACAGGGGCTTTTTTGCTTGGGAACCCAGCCTTGATAGATTTCTGTACTCCTAGCCCGCTTAATACCTTCTCAATACCAACTTCTGTCACAAAACTTTCAGGATTAGCCAACACACATGACTAAATTGAGGGACATTTCACTGTTTATTGCCTCGGTTATTACAAAAATTATTTGCACGTAGCAAGCGTAGGCATGCATGCGTGCATGGCTGCATGTGTACGTGTGTAAGACGAGGGGCATATCAAAATGGTGTGTGTCCAGATCATCTTCCTCCTCTTACATTTTGTAACTTGCTCATGGAACATCTTTGTCATAAACTGTCAGCTTTCTTTGAGGACAGAAATACACAGATTGATATTTTGTATTTTTATGCCTTTGAAAGCCTTAGGCTGGAGCAAAGCTATGATGAAACATCATGAAGAAGTTGGGATCAGTTTGTGCCATAAAGTTAATGGCAGTGTGACAGTTCAGTATCTGACCCAGTAGTCTGAAATTTCCAACCTAACTTGTAGAAATATCTGTGGATCCACGTTTGTACTGATCAGCCTTTTCTCTTTGGCTAGAAATCACTGTGTGGGTGCAGTATGAGCTGAGGTGGTTCACTTTGGTGAAGAGGGATCTAATAGCAGCCTACAACAAAGTGGGAAGGGAGCAACAGAGGTGATGGAGTGGTGGGAGAGGATATAATGGGGAGCAACAGCCATGTTTGCAGCTTGGGAGATTCAGGTTGGACATGAGGAAAGACTTTTTCACCAAGAGGCTGGGGCAGCCCTGCAAGAGGTCACCCATGAGGGTTGGTGGTAGCTCCATCCTTGAGGGTTTTCAAAGCTCAGCTACACAGAACCATGACTGACACAACGACCTAGTGTTAGTGGTAGTCCTTCTTTCAACAGGATGGCGGACTGTAGACCTGCAGACATCCCTTTCAACCATTGTGCTTCATTTGTGTTGATTCTTTGATTTTAAAAGATGATTCTTTGATTTTGAAAGAACCTGACCACTGTGAAATGTTAAGCTGCTGGTTTACACATTATGGCAGACCTCTGAAAATGAGGTGGGATGGTTTTGTGACCTGCCCTTAGAAAATAGCCACAGGATTAGACATGCTTCCAGTTTCTCGGATATTTTAGGGTGGGTGCCAAACAGTCCCGTAACCCACAGTCCTATCTGCCCTTATCTACAGGATAAGCAGGTCACAGGAAACATTAATGAAAGTTTCTCCAATTCTTGCTGGCAATGTATTTTTGACCAAAATAGAGAAGATGCAGCTGGTAGGGGTCCTGGTGAGGCTCCCCCAACTGCCCCAGCACC
The DNA here is from genome assembly GCA_013398915.1 of Dromas ardeola. Classification (NCBI taxonomy): domain Eukaryota; kingdom Metazoa; phylum Chordata; class Aves; order Charadriiformes; family Dromadidae; genus Dromas; species Dromas ardeola. Next base: position 190,300 of record VYZM01008525.1, on the reverse strand, counting down.
AAGGCATGGATGAATGTTTCTGTGGCGTTCCTGACAGTCATTTCATGCTCTTCTTCACTGCTCCTTCAGTGCAGGAGATTTCAAATCAGCTGCCCAAGACAGTGGTCCCAGACAAGCCGGTACATCCACCTCCCCTTCCATCCAAGGCCTTAGCCCCACCATGAAGTCTGACAGCCCGGGTATCTGTGCAGCCATGGTTGTGTTACTGATGTTCTCAATGGACAGACAATTGTCCATTAACAACTAAAATGAAACTCTCTGTTCATTTTGTACCAACACATGTTTAGTCCTGGCAATTTTAAATAAATTCAATTAAACATTCCAGTTTTTAATAATTCCATTTTAAATAAAGCCTCTGAAGGGAACAGTCTCTGTAGAACAGGATTATCCGTGTACGCCTTAACTGGAACATTTCTTGCTTCAAAACTGATTCTTCTTTCATTAAAGAAGAGAACTGCTGACATCCCATGCTTCCTGCACTGCAATAACCCCAACCTCTCCGTGTCTTTCCTCAGCAGAGAGCTACCATGTGCACGGGGAAGTGTTCAAAGTGCATTGGGATCACCCTGTTCCCACTGGCAGCATGTGCCATAGTCTCCAACATCCTCCTGTACTTCCCCAACGGAAGAGTGCTGCAGCTCAGCGAGATAACCGATCTGGTCTGGTTTTTCCATGGCATTCTGGGAGCTGGAATACTGGTAAGAGAAAAGTGTTGCTACTGTTTCTTATGGGTTTTGTTTTGTTATAAATTCAGGGCTAAGAGAATCTCGGGTAATAAAAAAAGTCATAGAAATGTGCTTTGCATAAATATGTGGGCAGCTTAACTGGGAACTTGGGTATGGGGCTGAGAAAGTGCATTCAAGTTTGAAAAAGTCCCTAATCACAGGAATACAAGGTATTCCTGAGCTAAATACCAGTACTGCGAGTCAGGAGGAAGCAATAGGACTGACTTCTCACTGTGGAGAAGGGTGACATGGGTGTTCATCGTCCATGAGTCAAAGCAAAGCTGAGGTCCTAAACTCAGCTGGAGGTGGTGAGTTTTCACTATTGTCTGCACCCTCTCATTACTCCTCTCACTGATTTTATGCTCACATAATTCACAAAAGACATTAAGGACAAAACTGAAACATGTTTCAGTAGGTGTTCGTTAGCGACCGAGCCATCACTCAATGAATGTGGAGCAGCAATTGGCTTAAATCCCAAACTCCCCCTGTGTTCCCACACACCCACCCAACACCCTTTGGGTTTGACCTGGTTTGTATGTGCTCTTCTATAAACAGTTCTCTATTCCAACACTCAGGAAAGATCGCTTTTATGTGAATATCCATAACCAGAAGGGAACATGTTTGGGGATACTGATCTTTCCAGTTCATTAGAAAGCCTGATCCCTTTACGGTCTTCCAATTATCCACCCAAGTGCAGATAAAAAGCCAAGCGAGTAACATGCATATGACAAGTACTGGCTATTAGGCAGCCTAGGCAGATGGTAAACTGGCACAGAGCTGGCTACCTGAGCATCAAAAAAATTAATGTTTAAGAATAATTAACTTAGAAAAAAGAAAATCTCATTCACAGTCAGGCTATGATGCAGCTACCACTTAAGTCTATGGGAAAGCTACAATGGATGTGGTTTAGACTCGTATTTCCCAAAGCAGAAACATGGTATAAGATCATTCAATAAATTGTTCTCCACCAGCAGCTTGCCTGCTTCTTCTTCCAGCTACCACTTGGGCCTATTACTCATGCTGAGCTTGAACGTAAGCATGAGTTTGTGGAAGGAAGCCTAAAGGAAGAAGTGGAACTACATGAGAGACCTGTGGAAAATTTGTATCACTGCAAGCCCAGGAGTCATTGGCGTTCAATGAAAGGAAAGGCAGATGTTAGGCATGAGAACGTCACAGGCTCATTGAAAACGTGCCTTCTTTTAAGGCTTCCACACAGACTTGCCTGTGGCCAGCACCGTGTACATCAAAAATGAGAACAGCAAGTGAGAGGGGAGGAAAAATTTGCATTGACCTTCAAAACACAGCATTAGGAGTAATTATTGATCCACAAACAATGCTGTTGAGTGTACATGTTTTCCAGAAAACAGCATGACAAATGCCCACAGGTGAAGAGAAGGGGGAAGAAAGCATTATCATCAGCTCCTTTTTCCAGGTGCTGGAAGCATGGAAAAATGAAGACTGGCTTCTAATCCTCCCAGGGAGCTAAGCAAGGGGCAGAGTGCTCCATCACTGGGGCCTGGTCCATACCCTGACTCTACCGTGAGGACAGATCAGGCTGCAATGCGTTGCCCCGTGCACCAGCTTCTCCCCAAAGAAAACTCAGGAAGGTCATGCCAACAGGTTGCCTGATCTTGGAGAATTTCCCTGTAACCAGGACACAGTCTCCAGAGCCAGGACTGTAGGGGAAACTTCATAACAGCCTGGCCTGGCTCTGTGAGCCAGAAAACCTACCTCCACCCGGGAACTTCATCTGTAGACTGATACCTAGACCATCAGTGCACTCTTTAGCTGAGCAACCAGCCCCACCCTTTCCTCCTCCTCTGCTGCTTCTCTACTGGAAATTTCTATGACGTGAAAACCGCTCCATTTCCTTATTTCAAAAGTTTAGGGTGTAAAGAGAGGAAGACTAGCTCCGTGTGTCATAGTAACGTCTTTCCTGATGAAAAGCTTGTGTGCAACACCTGGAAATGCCTGACTGAGCCATGGCTCACACACAGCCCTCATTTTACTGACAACAGACAAATCTAGCAAATTCTCATTTCCCTGTCAAAAGGCGTTTATAATCAGGCACTGCAAAAAAAGAAGGCTGCCAAGTGAACCCTTCATCCTGAGCCAGGCTAATAAATGACACAAAGGTGTTTGCAGCTTAGATGGGAAACCTCCAAAGAAGAAAGACAGCCCTGGAGGAAAGGGAGTGTTGGTTTGATGGGCAGAGGTATTTGCTCTCCTTCCGAGTGCCAGACAGTGGCGCGCTGGGGCTGGGCCTGCCTTGGGGACCACCTGTGATTACTTAAGAGCTGACTTCTTTCCAGGAAGAGGAATGTCTCTTTAACCTCAATGGTCTACACTTGCAGGCCTCCAGGTGTGGTCCAGCAACCACTGCAGGTGCTGGAGGCTGCCTCTGGGGTGTGCATTAAAGGCAGCTGAGAGCAAATCCTTTGAAAAATGTTTAGGGGCCTGCAAATCTAAGTGGGTTTCATAACCCTGTCCTACATAGTCTAACAGAGATATTCACACTACACACATAAATTGTCCAGGCTTCATTCACCGTGGACATTCTGCTCTTCCTGCCCTACATGGGCAAATATCTCTCCAGCATCTAGTCAGGCTGTTTTTACAGCTTTTACCTTTTTTGTTTGTTTGTTTGTTTGTTTGTTTGGAGCGTTCTCCTTCTCTCATTAACTTTATAGGGGCCATTTCCTACTTTCTCAAATACTCATTTTCTTGTGTTGCTCTGAGATGCCTTCACAAGCAGTGGTGGGCAGAGGCAAGGCATCAGGAGTGCTCTGGATGCACAGCTAGACCGACAAAAGCTTTCTTGCCCTCTAGCTATCAAACTAAATGCAGCTGTTTCTATCTCCAGAGTGCCTCTGTATGGTGGTATTATACCCTGAGACACAGGTGCTTACTGACTTCATTGTATCAATCCAGCTCCACCTGATAATTACCATGGAGAAGCTGATGAGAACTAGGAGTTCCCTGTTGAGTGAAGTCCATTTTGCAGGTTTTCCGGAAGCTTAGCACAAACAACCAAAGTCAGTTGCGTTTCAGGAAGTTTAAGACTGATTTCCCAATTATAATCTAGAGCAGGATGCTCACAAGATTTAAACTGACATAATTCTTACCCCAGTGACGCATCTTTTCCAAGCAGAAATTCCATTTTCTCAAAACGGACACATTTGTTCCTGAAAAAAAAACCAAAACCCTGATGAAAAGAAGCAGTATATCTTCAGCAATCAGAATTACTATAGCAGAAATTTGCCAGCCAGCTCTAGCTGTAATCCCACGCTTCTTCCTGAGTTACTCTTCAGCAAGAACCAAGCAGGTGTAACTCACAGAGAAGAGGCAGAAGGTGGTTTGCATTTGGGGAACATGATGCCCCGCTCCTAGACTTTACAAAAAATCTCAGAAGAAGTACTGCACACCAATTCAGCTTGTGCTTTTCTCACAGGTTATTTTGCCAGCATTGCTGATGCTGGGAGCAGGCGGAGCAGGATGTTGCGCTAACAGATGTGGGGTAAGTGGATATTTGTGTGTTGAAATGGCACTACATGATTTGCCCAATAGCTCTTAAATGGCTGCTCAGCAGGTGGAAACATACAATGACAAACCATCACACCACCATCAACAGCCATGTCAGGGAAATGCAGAAGAGGAGCTTGATCTACAGCATCCCTGGGCTGGGGCTGAGAGCTCAGTTAGCCAACAAGAATGTTATGATATTGCAGCCACTGATATGAGGGAAATCACAGTCAGCCAGGGCAGGTGCTGGAGCATTTAGCCACATCGCTGACATCAGAGAAGGACAAAGCTACTTACTTCAATGCACATAAAGTAAAGCATGGCTCCAGCTTCCCCCTGCTCAAGGCAATCCTAAAGATCGAGATGGCTGCCTGTTCCTTCTGCTTTCACCTGGCCCTGTTTCCTCCATACCTGTCCATAGCAATTTGCTTTTCCACAGGTTCAGCCCTGCTCACCTCCATATGGGCAGATAGGTCTTCTACTTTGCAGGTCCATGCTAGAAGTCTGAGCTGCTGCTGCTGGCACTAAGGAGCCAGTGCTGCTTCCCGGAGGCTGGTCCGCATGGAAGGCTTTGACCTGTAGCACGCATTTGCCCAAGCATTAGGCACATGAAAGGTGCAAATGCAATTTGGTTTCTCTGTCATCCAGAGAAAGACCAGAGAGACTTTTTCTCTTGATAATTAAGAATATTATAAAACAACATGTTATATAGGCATCTCCATTAATCCTCAAGCCCTGGGAACAGACTTCTATGTGGCTATCATTATTAGCAAGAATAAACTGACTTAGAAATGTTTTTTTAGACTGCATGCTTCCCAGAAGCAGCCTGGAATGAGAGATTCCATACAATAAAAGATGTCTCTTCTGTACTCTTCAATTAACTTTTAGTTTGATCCATGAGAAGACCTTTACCTCTTCAAGATGTTTTACTTAAGTTAATTCATTATTCAAAATATCAAAATAGCATTCTTCATTAGGATGTCAGCAAGTACATCCCAAGGGACATGTCATTACATTGATTTTACCAAATGTCACATGCACAGCAAGGAGGATTTGCTAATGATGGCCAAGTAAGCCAGTTGCAGAGCTGGGATGTGAGCTTAGGCACCCCGAACCCAGTGCCTAAGCCAGCTGCTTCTCCAGGTTTTGAGCGATGTAGAAAGCAGTGGTGAAAAACAGCCGTACCGTGGGTGTTCCCACGCTCTGCTGAACGTGGTAAGTCACGAGGGGAAATCCAGATGAACTGGGACCAGTTCACACAGCATGTCAGGTCTCCCTTCTCCATCCTTCATCCCAGCACTAAATATTACAGGGCCAAGAGTCAAACTTCCCCAGGCTGGCTGGGTTCACTCCCCCAGCCCGCCGAGGCAGGTGGTAGCACAGTGCCGTCTGGCAGCCAGCATGCTCCTCCACTCCCGTCCACCACCCTTTCATGGTCTGAACCGTTCCTAGCAGCACCACGTGGATGCCAGGTGTCCTGTCTGCACCTTCCCATCACTGATCGGTTACCTACAAAGCGTTCCTCCTCTTCCTCATTTGCTGTTACAGAGGAATACAGTAGACATTGTTGAGAAAGTAGTTTGATTATGCGTTATTGATTATGAGCTGATGGCCAGGTGATGAAGCTACTCAAACCAAACTAGAGAAGGGGCTCAGTGAGGACAGTATATCTTTGAAAATGCTGTCTTCTGGGACTGTGGGAATTGCCCATCTCTTTGATGTGGAAAAGAGTGCAGTCCTACAAGTTATCCTATGTGACAGAATGTGGCTTATTGTAGAGATGGGATGGGGACATGAGTAAAGAGCAAGTGGCTATGAATGGCATTAAAAACAACCGTTTCTCCCAGAACAGTTCCTGGGGAAGAGTGATTTCCAAGTACGCAAAAAGAGGTGAGTACTGCAGGGAGAGCTGAAGGACAATGATGTGCTTCTTCAGGAGAAGAAACATCAGGGAAACTTTACTTTGGGGACAGCATGAGGAAACACACAGACATCCACAGCAGGGTTGCTCAGATGCCCTGGCTATATGTGTTGTATACACAAGGCAGGGTACGGTGTGAATCACCAGGCACTGGAGAGCAGAGGAACCCTGGGACTGGTTCAAACATGCATGATGGCTGCAGCTTCCCAAGGTGCCAGAGCTCCTTGTGAGGTGGGTCTGGGTGGACATGATACAGGGTCCACCAGCTTCTACCTACTGGCAGAGAAATAGCCCACACTGGAGCTACTCAGGGGTCTATGTAATCCAAAGGGTAGTTTGTCCACCTTTCTGCTTTGGGGACCTTGGGTATAAAATTATAATTTACACTTAATGTTCAGCATTGCTTTTCATAGGGAAAAAAAAAAAGGGTAAAAGAACTAATACTGATCAGAATTATTATTCAATCAGAGCATAACTATTTTCCTCAGGGTAGGGACTCTGCCCTATTATATTTTGTGCAGTCCCTGGTTTAATAGTTTCAGACTTCTTCACAGCCTTTGCACTCTACTAAAGTATCAACAGCAGCAATAATAATTACTAACTTTTTCATCCTGTTAGTCACCTTATTGAGTTCTCCACTTCACAGTGATTATGTGCTGCATTGAGTAAGTTTTTTCTTTAATCCATTTACAATTTTTGCCTGCAAACATACCTAGATGGCTTCATATCCTTGCATTATGCAGTAATGATTTCGGAAAGTAGCACATTTAGAAAGGTTACATGTCTCGCAGCTTAGTGTGTACACATCTGAAAGCATCCTGGAACACTGCACTGGAACAATGAGAAAAAAAGGCTCCCCAAAACACAGCTTATGTCTTTGCATCAGCAACCATTCTCCAGTGTTTCTCTCTAAGCCTTCCTTAAGAGTTACTAGTAGAACAAGAATAGCCATAGCAGCTTTCCAGACAAACAAACCTAGATAAGCAAAGATACCTGGATAAACAGACAGGATGTTATTTCCACAACAAAACACCTCCAGAGAAACGAACAGAGAAGAAAGAAATGTGCATGAAACAAGAATCAGGGCAATAAAGAACAGCACAATCTGAGACAGGAGGAACTTGGTAACTTCACCAAAGCAGCTGATGCAAATACTCAAAGAATGAATGCTAAAAGTTTTGATCAGCTCAGCAGAGACAAACCACTTGTGTGAAAGACAAAGCAGGGAGAACATAAAAAAAAATCAGCAAAACCTTTGCAAGAGGTAGAGAACAAGCCAATACCATGGAAAACGACTTTCAAAAAACTCAAGCATCCCAGCTTAGTCCTCATGTTGCAACCAAAGACAAAAATGAGGAAATAAAAATTTTCAAAAAAAAAGTGATAAATGAAGATGGTACAGGTAGGGAAAATGCTGAAAGATTGAGATAATCCAATAGTTAATAAAATTGTTGGATTTCCATAAAATATGGGACATTCCTCCAGAAAAGACTCCAGAAAAGTAGATATAAGGGGGAAATGCCACTGTGTGTCTGCAAAATGGCCAGGAGAGCCAACCGAACAGCTGCAGCAACTTCAGACTCTTCTTTCAGTGACAGTCTTCGTCTATATAATCATGGGCACAGTAAAGGAAATAGGTGAAATAAAGTTAGCCAATATTTCAAATGACAAAATCATGTGTCAAAGAATAGCCATCAAAGGTAGCACCAATGAGTACTACCAGTACTACTACTAACCACTATCATAAAACATAGAAGTAGCAAAAGACCATTTGATTCTACCATAATTGTCTTTGGGATGTCCCATACTGCTATGCTGTGCCAAAACTAATCGTTTGCGTAATTAAGATCCTTCAACCAAGATGCAGAATGCATAGTTGAAGTAAATGAGAAAACAGGTGGGGAGAAGTGGTTCAGAGTAGGCAGGAGTTTCAGACAGAATATCAGTCACTCACCATCACCACGAGGCATGGCTAGTGATCTTATCACAGAATCATAGAACATGTTGGGTTGGAAGGGACCTTTAAAGGCCATCTAGTCCAACCCCCCTGCAGTGAGCAGGGACACCTCCCACCAGATCAGGTTGCTCAGAGCCTTATCAAGCCTGGCCTTGAATGTCTCCAGGGATGGGGCCTCCACCACCTCTCTGGGCAACCTGTGCCAGTGTCTCACCACCCTCACTGGAAAGAACTTCATCCTAACGTCTATCGGATCGCTGCTGATTAAGTAAGAACGAAAAAAAAGACCCAAACTAGCTCAGTTTCTCGGTGTGAAAGTACATTCCTCGCGGAACAGGCGTGCGCTGCCTGGAACACGGACGTAAAGCACTTTGTCTTACTTATCTTATCTTATTATGAGAGACAGTGCATCAGCTACAACCCAGCACTGCTTTGGTCTGGACAATATACTAAATTACCTGCATTTTGATGACAATGAAGGTCTGCTAAGAGGGAACTCAGCCAACATGCAGATAAAGACAAAAAGAGTGTCCAGCTTTGCAAAGACAAACAGAGTTATTAATCAGTTATGATGAAATAAACCTCATGAGAAATCCCAGTAACTTCTAACCCAAGGATTGCTTTAGAGGCAAAAGGACACACAAAATGAGTCAATTCACACACTGGCAGCATACAAGGATGTACAGGAAGCAGCAATGTCATTGGCTGGCAAGTTGGAAACTGCATTCACCAGCTTGAACACGTTTAGATAGTGAATAGTTTTCAAGATAATGTCACAAATCTGCAATGTGGGTGGTGGATGTTTCCATTTGACTCTGTAGTGCAGCGCTCCATGGAGCAGCTGGCATCAGGAGAAGGTTTCTACCTTCCTTGTGGGCTATTACAGTTCACTGGTATTTGCTGGCAACGGTGAAATGTGAGGCCTGAGGTATTTGGCTTCAAACCCAAGTCATGGACGGGAGTGTTTCCCATGTGCTTCCTCAGCCGTGTCTCTGCCCTGACTCCGAGGTAATTTTGCTGCCTTGCCCCTGGTCCAGGTCTTCCCCTGGCTCTGGCAGTCTGCTCTGGAGTTTCTTCTCTCTTCTCTTGGCAGAGTTGTGAACAACCACAGGCAAGGACTCTTAGCAAGACTAGTGGGAAGCCTGTCCCAGATACACCACCAGTAGCACCCTCCTGAGATTGTTGTTTCTGTATAGAAACAGCAACCAGATAAAACCCATTCATTAATAGAAAACTACCCCAAAACACAGTAAAGGTAACGTTTCTGTGGGAGTGGCCGACGTAAAAGGTACAGGTGCATTACATATAATTCAAAGTCACCACTGGTTCGTTGACACACACAGCACAATTAGATTTCTCAACACAAGCAGTGGTAACCACATGTCAAACCTGTTGCAAAATTAAGGAAAGCAGCAATAAGAAAGGCTCTTTTGCATTCCTCATCAATTAGCAAAAACAATTAATGCATCTTCTGTTGCTTTCATACCTGGTTCAGTAGTTGCTTGCTAGTTTCTGTTGGTATAAGAGCTGAGAAAGGTGCTCTTGGTGAAGAGTTGGAAATGCTGAGGCACATGATATGGACCGCATCAAGCTAGCACCGGTTTCATATTGACTTTTTGAAAGAAGACCCACCGGATTTTTCATAACTGATGGGTTGAGTATAAAACCCTGAATAAGTAAAGCTCTGGGTTTAACCACTTTCAAAAGCAAAACAAACACATTCTGGATTCCTTTAACATCTAGGATAGCCGCAACAGTGAGAAGAAGTCAATGACTTTTTGTTCCCACAAAAATCATGCTATCATGGTTTAGTGGTGGTTTTGGTCAGTGTTAGGTTGATGGTTGGACTCAATGATCTGAAAGGCCCCTTCCAACCTAGGCAATTCTATGATTCTATGATTCTATAGTAAGAAACAGATGAAGATAATTCCCGTTCAGTGTAAGCTTTCTATGCTACTCAAGCCTCTGTGCATGTGATGTTGAAGGCCTCTTCCCTTTCAGATGTTGCTGTCAGTGGTCCTGTCTATGATGGGATTCGCGGGAGGAGTGTATTGTGCGGTCATCTCCTCGCTGGGGCTGGTTGGGGGGCCTCTGTGCGACACAGGTGATGGAGAATACCTCTACCCTTTCAGAAATGACACTCTGGAGTGAGTATGACTTACAGGCTCCTCTAACTTTGCTTTCCCTAATCCCCATACCCATCTTTTTATAGCAAATTTGGATTTTTCCAAAGTGAATTGATGGTCCACCCTGTCTACACCTAAATTCACATTTCTCTGCGTAGCACGTTCCAGCTGGTCATCTCGTTGACCAAGGAGTCATCTTTGGGTAAACTGCCTGAGCTTCTTCTATTGTGCTTGTCAGCAGCCCCTTGTGCAAGTTGCACTGTGCTTTCAAAAGGCTGCTGAGCTGTGACTCCTACTGGAGTCAAAAGGAAGTGTTTGATAACTATGCCACATCAATCTGTTAAATCATCACAAATAGAGTCTACTCTACCTACTTCTGAAAAGCAAAGCAAATAATCTTTAAAGTTAACTTTGGCAACCACGCTCTTCAAGCCAGAGCTAGAGACGATGGGTGGACTGGACTGAGATCCCACAGCAGGAATGGAGAATACGGAGACACATTTTTAAAACATTAGGGACCTTTCCCTTTAGTTATTAGCATGGCCATAAAACAAAATGGAGATTCTTGTGCATGCAACAAAGTACAGATGCGGCTCTCTTCCCGAGTCATCAATTGCACCTCTGCAAAGGGAGTTCTGAAGAGAATCACCCGTTTTTACCAATTATAGTAGAATATGAGACTCACTTTACATTGTGCAAACAAGTTCAGAAAATGTAACGCAGAAAGCATTCTCAAATTTTTACTTTCCAATACATTGCCAATTACTTTTCTATATCACAGAGACAATTATTTGTTCAACCAGACGACATGGAGCATTTGCAAAAAACCTGAAAACATCATCCTTTGGAATATTGTCCTTTTCTCTATTCTCCTGGCCATCGGTGTGATTGAAGCTATTCTTTGTTTTATTCAAGTCATCAGTGGACTCACTGGCTTCATATGTGGCACATGTATGAGGAAAAGAAAGGTTGGTATGCCATAAAAGATGTCAGAGTGCTTTACGTTCCTACCACTTTTACTTTTTTTCAGGCTCTGGTAATGGTAGATGATCGGAGGGATATGCACAGCCCCTGAACGAGCTCCTCCAAGGACCTGAGGACGTACAGAGGCATTTGCACACTCTCTCTCTCCCTCACACTGTAGTCAGGGATAACTCTGTCCTCAGATATTTCAAAACAGCGGAGCAATGTGATGTATTGATGTACTCAGTTACGTGCCTGTGCTCCCATTCAAGACGCCTTTTTGATAAAGTGTGATGACCCCCAGCATCTGTAAGTGAGAAAGATGAGTAGAGGTGTTTTCAATTGATCAACAGTAGTAAAAATGTCATTTTACAAAACAGAAGAAAACCTCTTTCAAGTTTCTTTTACCACCACCACTTCCTTTTTACTGTTTATTTTCATTTTACAAGATGCTTGCAGTAAGTCTGATATCCTCCTGGAATATTAATTAATCATCTTTCATTCATTGCCTTTCAGACAAATATTTCTGGAATGTGAATGACCTACACAGAATGCCAGAACAAGCCCCAGGCTGCCGACTCGCATACAATAAGGATAGTGCACTGTGCTGTATTTATGGGGGGACAACAAAGAAAACCCAAAATGTTCAGGACTTTCATGGGGCAAAATGAATTTTTGATAAAGAAGTCAGGGTGGAAAAGGGCTAGATCATTTAGATCTGAGACTCCAAATTTTCGTCTCTGATTATACCTGCTGAATCTCAGGTACTGGCAAAAACAATGATCTGTCTGGTCCTGACTGCCAAACTGGTGCATAAAACACAACAGTCCCCAGATAAAAGCTCACCACTTGACCTCTTGTGTATATGGGAAACTGAACCATTGTTAATTTATACATTTATCAGCTGCACAAAGCAGGCGTTTTCCGGCTGGATGTAAATAACCTCCCGTCCCCAACAAATCCCACCATGATCTCACCTGTCTGTTCCTATTAACCTGATAACCAGGTACTTCCAGATTCAAATTAGGATGTGCAGAGAATATATCAAGCAGCATTTGCAGCACCACAGAGGCAACTGAAACACACCATTTTCAGCCTCCTTCAGCCACCCTGGAGCCAAATCCCCTTGTGCCCATTCGGGGCTTGCTCTCATATTTGACAAAGTCCACTGCACTTCTAAATAAGTTCTTCAGGAGCACTTGAGAGATGTGGTAGCCCTGGAGGGGCATTTGGGTCAATATGGACAGTAGGGTTTGGAGCAAGAGTTTGGAATTGTCCGGTTTAACAAAACAGTGGAGAACCTCACCACCAATTTTGCCCTCACAAGACTGCATAGGAATTTCACTAATTTCCACACAGGTTCTTGAATAGATCACATGGGCAAAGTAATTAACTGGTAAAGATAAACTTTAAATTGATAAAGGTAGTAATTATGTGCAGCTTAGTAACAAATAAGAGATATAATCTGAAAGGCAACAAATTGCATCAGTTTTCGTGTTACGGCAACAATAATCCCAACCAGGAACTGCATAATTCCCCATCCTCACTCAAGATCAAGGCCTTGATGCTAAAGTCCATGACTGGCAAATTTCAGAAACCCCATCATTTCAGTGACTCCCTCAAAGGTCAATTCTTGGACATGCCACTGACTTCCCTGAGTCAGCCAAACTGTAAGATGAGTTTTTTCCATCCTGAATGCGTGTTTGCAGTTTTGAAAAGCTGAATATATCTAAAGCAGTTGGAATCTATTTTTCAGAGGGAGACACTCGTGTTTTCTCAGTCAAAAGTTGTTCATACTTCTGCATTGTATCATGAGGGCAAGGTATATGAACACAGTTATTGCAGACACATGTGGCTGTTTGTACTGTCCTCTAGTGCAGCACACAAACCTCTTTATACAAAATGGGGAAGAAAATGTCAATTGTGCCAAGAAGAGGAGCACATGTACAATTCCTTGGAGTGCAGCTTCACCCTTAGAAGCAGGAAATTTGCCCCATAAAACTTAAAAGTACCTTCCGTAAAAAAAGGGTAAGACGCGTTGAAGTTTGCAATCAGGACTAGGTGCATCCAAACCTGCCAGGTGGCTTAAAAACTCGTGTTCATTGTCAGCAATGAAGGCTGGACAGTGCTACCATATAAAGCAGATATCAAAATAAAGCCAACTGATTCAAAAAGGGTCAAGGAGGCAGGCAAAGTTAAGAATATTTGGCATGTTGTCAGGCAGAGAGAGGCTCCATCAGCAAAGGGGCTCTATGAGCTCTTCATGGTCCCTAAATTATCAGCCCTGCCCTCATCCTTTAGTTTTCTCTCCCTGACTCTCATCTCTGTGATAAAGGCAGTTTGGGCTGTGCCAGCACTGGGCAAGGGAGACGTCCCCACTGGCACACACCACCTCCAGCATGGGGAAGTAAATAAATGCAAGTTACTGCTGCCATCTGCTTGTTCCAAGCTGTCCACAAGAAGGACATGGACCTGTTGGAGCAGGTCCAGTGCAGGACCACGAAGACGATCCAAGGGCTGGAGCACCTCTCCTATGAGGACAGGATGAGAGAGTTGGGGTTGTTCAGCCTGGAGAAGAGACGACTCCGGGGAGACCTTATAGCAGCCTTCCAGTACCTAAAGGGGGGCCTACAGGAAAGCTGGGGAGGGGCTGTTTGCAGAGATAGGACGAGGGGCAATGGTTTTAAACCAGAGAAGGGTAGGTTTAGATTAGACATTAGGATGAAGATCTTTACAATGTGGGTGGTGAGACGCTGGAACAGGTTGCCCAGAGAGGTGGTGGAGGCCCCATCCCTGGAGACCTTCAAGGCCAGGCTTGATGAGGCTCTGAGCAACCTGATCTAGTTGAAGATGCCCCTGCTAACTGCAGGGGGGTTAGTCTGGATGACCTTTAAATGTCCCTTACAACCCAACACATTCTGTGATTCTGTGATTCTGTGATTCTGTCCTGCCCTGGGGATGTTTAGTGTCATGTCTGTGTGCTTACCGGGACACCCTTTGTTCTGCCAACTGTGCAATCACTGGCCTCACTGATATATGTAAATATTAAATATTGTTATTCTGAAGTTATTTTCTGGCTTGATTTTTGTGACCTAAAGGACTTGTGACTTCAAACTAGCTCCAGTAGGAAGAAAAATGGAATAACACAGAAAGTAGAGTTAAATTCATCTTGTCTAACTTAAACCACTGAAAAGGAGTCTTTTCTGGGGTAGGTATCAAGCTACACGGTACATGGAGAGAGGTAGCTTTCCCTCAGCCCAAAGTGAAAGAGATGTCCAGGGCAGGTGGGAGGTGTTGCCTCTTTGGGCAAGATTCAGTTTTCATCCCCAGACAGGAGCAACTAGTGCCATTTGAAGTGCAGCAAAGCATCCTGCTCAGCCTCCAAATACCACTCCAGGCAGCAAGGGTCTTCCACATGTCCTCTGTCACACCTGAGAGCCACTCGCAGATGTCTAGAGAACCAAGTATCTCAGCTGGAGCCAGCAACACAGAGGTGTGGGTGACCAAAGCAAACGCCTGTCTCTTGCAAACACAAGGATGCTAAAAATTCAGTTATGTATCAGTTAGATACATAAAGGTGGCTAAAATTAGGTGAAATCATTTCAGATCATGGCTTTTCGGATCTCCCAAATCACATTTTAGATGAGTCAAAGCCTGACCTCTCAGAAGTGTCACCAGAGCCGGCACATTGCAAGAGGGGCAGCTCCTCACACTGAGCACTGCAGGGAGCCCTGCAAACCCAGGCTTTTCTGGTGGGCTTCAAGAGAAAATGTCTACATAATACTACTAATAATAATTTTTATTTGGACAGAGAATCTGCTTGACTAAAGGTAAAATACCATCTTTCAGAATTGGGATTACTACAGATTTTAACTGGGTTTTGGTTTGGTTTTTTCAAAATGGAAAGAATTATTTCAGGGAAATCTCCTAACAGAGGAAAAGACGTGTTTTGTCTCTGAAATGTTTTAGGTATTCTAGACATGAAGAATTCTGTAAAACTAAGGAACTCATTCTTCTATATATTCTTTATATATATAGATCTTCTATATATTCTTAATCTTTTACCTCTATTAATCTATCTATCTATCTATCTATCTATCTATCTACCTACCTACCTACCTACCTACCTACCTACCTATCAGTCTGTCTTCTCTATGTCTATCAATCTTAAATAATTAATGGTCAAAAACTCACACAGGCATAATGACAAAATATTGGTTTAATTTTTATATTTATTACTCACTGTGCAGTCTCACTACACAGGCTCTCATACAAGGAGTAAAAATGTGTTACTTTCTAATCAAATTATCCCTCTCTCTTCTGCATTTAAAACTCATGCAGGAGATCAGCCACATGAAAATCTGTGTTGGTTGGAAGAGAAAAAATGTTCCTGGGACTGACTTGGGACAGGAATAAAACTTTAGACCCAGGACACCATCTGAAAAATTGTGAATGTTTGGAGATCAAGAGTCCCGTGTTTCAACTGCCAGGATCAAGGACATGATTCAAATACCTGGGCTGGAAACCACAGACTAGTTCAGACCATCTCATTTCAAAAGGAACTGTCAGATCATTTTGAGCAAATAGCTCAGATGCCTCAGGCCTCAGAGCTGGGTTTTTCTTGGCACAAAGAGCAAAGCAAACCAGTGAAAGGTTGGTCCCCGCAGACCTCCCTGTGCCACGGTCTCTGCTCTTCTGCCCCGTCCCCAGCCCTGCATCTCTCCTCCCAGGCAGCGACTCTCAGGCAACCACTTCTTTGCAAACAAACTTCAAAAAAGTCCCAAAGGAAATTAAAAAAAAAAAAAGACCTTTCAAAATTCTCAGGGCACTTTATTTCGTTTCCTACGGAGCATCAGCTCTTTGGGCTTGTCCCTTTCCAGAGAAGTGACAGGGGACAGCTACCATTCGGAAACAACCTTTCCTGCGGGACCTCTCTCACCCCACAGTGTCCCTTTCCTCCTGAGACCATGGGCCTCAGAAAGCCATCTAAAGCTTGTCACCAATAATGTATTGTAGCCCAGAAAAGCAGAGCAAGGGCTTTATCTTAGGGACAGAGGCCACTGTTTTGTTCATCTTTATTTCTTCCTGTCAGTTTGCTTCAAAGCTGAGTAGCTGTAAGTGCTCACTGAGGTGCAGAAGATTTCCACCATAGATCGAAAACTTCCCTGGTATGCAGCACTCCTCACTTCCTTCCAGGCACTCCTCTATTTTTCTCAACCACCCATGTCAGAGTTGTTCCATCAAGGTCAAGTGATAAGGACAGATTAAGTACTCACCTGAGTATCCCCTAACTAGTATAATTGGAGATACACCAGAATACCCTGGCTGCTCCTTCAGAAGGGCATGTGTTTCCCACAGGGGCTCTGTACCATCCACTTGCCCATGTCAACGTCTCAGAGGCTTTAGAGCATTTCAGGTGGCACCAGCCATCTCGACACGAGCAGCCAAATCAAGCCCTGAAACATCTACTGGGTACACCAACACCGCTCTTAAAAGCAGCCCTGAGCCCAGTAGACTGAGATCTGCCCTCGCCCTGTCCTGCCTCACAGGACCTAAAATAGGTCAGTGAATCACATTCTAAAATTGCATATTTCTCCCCACGGGTTTCGCAGGGAGCCTGGCGTCAGCAATGCGGCAGGTGGTGTCCAAAGCTGCAGCCCTCCATCGGGAGCGGGAAGGCCACCTCAGACATCTCTCTCTTAATTAGATTTCTCTTTTAGGGGTAAAATAGATGCATTGGCTGAGAGTCACCTAGTGGCAAAAGGGCACAACAACAGATTCAGTGAGGAGCTGGTCTTCCCATGCTTTTACAAATCCTTCTTCCATGCACTGTGTATCAGCAAAAACACTACAGCTTCAGATGAACTACCTAACGCAAACTTTTTCTCTAAGTCTCCTTCATCCCACCACGTAAAGTTTTCACTTACGTTTTGTCTTACCACATCTGCCCTCTACTCTTCTGGGTCTTTAAATGAAATTTCCCTGGAGATTTTTATGCCTGCCACTTTTTTCTTTCTTTTTTTTTTTTTCTTTTCCCAAGACATGATAAAAAGCAGAGTCAGTCCAGACGTTCTGTGCGGATGTCAAAGAACAAATTCAAATCTTGCTTTGGACGTGCTGAAATTTAGCTGACCCCCCCATGAAGGATGCAATGCCAGATGTTTCCTCCCAGGAATTCCTGGCTGCAGAGTGGGCTGAGACCTGGCCATGTGCACCTTCAGCCACATGCACCTTCAACCCTGCTCTGTCCCTGCCTAGGAAACTTGCTGCAAAACATTTGTGCATAGAAAAAAACCCAAACCTTAGTGTGTGCCTGTATGTAAATAGTGTTTTAAAGGCTATTGAAACATCCCATTCTGAGCAAGGAAGGCAGCCCAGGGAAACCAGTGTCTCCATTGCCACCAACAGCTGCAGTTTCGACAACCTTGTGCAATTAAGGTGGAAGGGAGTGTTTCTAATTACCACCCAGAAAATGCGCCTTAAAATTGCACAGTGTCCCTTTTGTACATAAATATTGGGTCAAAGTTAAAACCCCTCACTCAGTCAAAATAATATTTGAATATAAATATAAAGGAATATTTCTCCTAAGGCAGAATAAATAATCATGTGGTTGTCAGGCTTTTTCATCCTTTTTAATTTTCACTTTTTTTTAAATACTTCTTATAGAGACTTCCTACCAGATCACTGCAAAAGTTAGCAAAAACCTTATTTTCCCTTGTACAGAGAGGTGTCACAGAAAACATGGCGTTCCTACACTTCTCCCCCTTCTTCCCCCATCCATCGCCCATGTGCATGTGTGTTCCTACTGTGTCCTGCCCATGGGACATGCTCAGCCTGTGTCACTGCCATTTCCATGCACCGCTACTCCTGGCTGCCTGCAGGAGATGGCACGCTGCAGAAAACCTTCCTGAAGATTTAAGCTTTCAAGGTCATGCTCAGAGTGCATCTGTGGTGAAGAAATCTCTGATTTCGACGTGGAAAGGAGCTACCCACTCCACAGATGAACGCGAGCAAGCAGGTCAAGGGAGACCATCCTCCCCCTCTACTCTGCCCTGGTGAGGCCACACCTGGAGTACTGTGTCCGGTTCTGGGCTCCCCAGCTCAAGAAGGACAGGGAACTGCTGGAGAGGGTGCAGCAAAGGGCTACCAAGATGATTAGGGGACTGGAACACCTCTCTTATGAGGAAAGACTGAGGGAATTGGGTCTGTTTAGTCTGGAAAAAAGAAGGCTGAGGGGGGACCTTATAAATGCTTACAAATACTTAAAGGGGGGGTGTCAGGAGGATGGGGCCAGGCTCTTTTCAGTGGTGCCCAGTGACAGGACAAGAGGTAACAGGCACAAACTCGAACATAGGAAGTTCCACCTAAACACGAGGAGGAACTTCTTTCCTTTGAGGGTGGCAGAGCCCTGGAACAGGCTGCCCAGAGAGGTGGTGGAGTCTCCATCTCTGGAGACATTCAAAACCCGCCTGGACGCGGTCCTGTGCAACCTGCTCTAAGGTGACCCTGCTCTGGCAGGGGGATTGGACTAGATGATCTACAGAGTTCCCTTCCAACCCCTACCATTCTGTGATTCTGTGAAACCCGAGGAAGTGCCCTAATTAAGGCTGGTTTTACATAGTATTGGTTATGAAGAATTACGCAGATGAAAAAGATTCACAAGGCAACTAAAAAGACACCAGAATGGCAACTCTATAATCATAGAATCATAGAATTGTCTAGGTTGGAAGGGACCTTTCAGATCATCAAGTCCAACCATCAGCATAACACTGACAAAAACCACCACTAATCCATGTCCCTCAGCACCACGTCTACCAACTTAATTCCTTAACGCATATATGAGCTTTTCTCAGAGTTATCTCTGTTTAATAGGAGCTTCACAAAGTAGCTGAAGAAAAATCTGTATCTTTCCTCTATTTTTATTGCAGAGTCTAAGACCAGCCTGCTCTCCTGCCTGCTTCCAGCAGCGAAAAGCTAAGGCGCTTGCTTTGAATATCTGGGCAGCTCCTTCAGTTAGTCAGTGATAAATTTTCTTTTGCTGTTTCCTAGTTTTATTTTCATTATTATTGTGGGTTTATTTCAGTCATCTTTAAACAGACAAATTCTTAGCCCTATCTTCTGCGTTAGCCTTGTGCCTAGAACCTAGAGAAATATGGATTATTTTCATACCATTGCATATTAGACAAAATATAACATTTCCCCTCCTTTAAGCCAAGATAGTGGTCCTCACATCAGTGCTCCATTGCTCCTATCAACACTAATTCCTACCCTATTAATCTCTGCTCCCCAGAAAAATAAGATTGGATATCTTCTGAAGAAGGGTAAATACTGAAGTATTGCCAGTAGTCCTCCAAAGACAGAGATTCTGCATTCACTTCTCAAGTCTTTTAGGTTTATGGCTCTGTTTCATACTGCATCTTTCCTTGCAAAGTACAGTAAACTAATACTTTGCAGTTTCTTTACAAAGCAGCACTATTTTTTCTAATTTTTTTCTATTTTTTTTCTGATTGTGGACTTCACCAAAGAATATTATCGTCAATTCATTATTCCTCTCTATGATCTAAATTAATTAACAGAAAATGGCTCTAAATATACCAGGTTTAGTATCTTTGAGTGTGTTTTTTACGTTAACTTTAGCTACTGGAATTTGGGCATCTCGGAAAAGCAAAAAAGACCAGCAGAACAGAAACCCAACTGAAATGGCTATGGTTGGAGGCAGGAATATAAATGTTTTCATTGGATTGTTCACTGCAACAGGTAAGTTTTCTTAAAGGACTTTTAAAAATTCTTCTTAAAACATATGCATTACATAGATCTGGGGGACTTTTCTTTCAAGGCAGGTGAACTCCTTTAATGTCAGGGCAGATTTTCCCTAAGTGTGGCTTTAAAGGAGTTTGGTTTCATGAATCATTTTGGGATGGATTCTTCCAAACCTCTTTACAATGAGCAGAACCTAATGTTTATGTAGATTCTTTTAAATTAAAGAGATTAATTTAAGAGTTTAGTTAAGAGTTAAAGAGTTTAATTTAAGAGTGACTGAAGAATATGACACTTTTCATTAAGGAGGACTGTGGTCTTAATCTTGAAACAGTTTCAATTATCCAGCATGACAGAAGAATTTTACTCCTGGAACAATCCAGTTCTGTGTGGAATAAACCGGGCTCTCTCCTAAAGAAAAAATGTTTCCCCACTGACTGCTGCCCTCCGCTTCCCTTTTTTCTCTTTGCTGCCTGGCATCAACTGAAATTTGCTTTGCTGCCCAGTTTTTTTGTGAAGACTTCCCCATGTGGTATATGCCTGGCTAAGACACTTAAGCCCGTGTTGTAGGTTTGTATTCTGACTGCAATGGCTGCTTGCATTTTTTTTCCCTAATGTCTATTTTCTTAAGTAATTTTCTTAATGTAAAGGTGATGTTTATGAAGGATGGTCTATCAGTCACGGTAGAATAACAAAGACAATTCTATTTGCTCTAGAAAGAGACTTCCACTGAGAAAAATGAAACTAAAAATTAGTATATTCAAATTGCTTCTAAATGTCTAAACATTGAGCTTTTCCATGCACACACAGATATTCGTTCTTGAACCTGGGAAATCATTTAGGGTGAGATTTGAATACTGTTACTTGTACTCAGCAGCACCTCTCACTACGGGAAAAAAACTCTAAAAAGAAAATAGAAGTGCGCTTAAATATTTGTATGAGAAAAAGGCTTACAAGCTCTCAGAGTGTTCTGCAAAAGTAGCTGAAAATATGTACTGTAATCCTTACATTTCCATCTTTCATGTATACAGCCACCTGGGTTGGAGGAGCGTATATCAATGGCACAGCTGAAATTGTCTACCTGCCTTCAAAAGGATTGCTGTGGGTCCAGGCACCTGTGGGATTTGCTTTGTCCCTTGTTATTGGTAAATAATTCACATAATCAGAATACATAAGCTTTAAAAAAAAATCATATGAATATAATAAGGTGCGTAAGAGTATAGAGTACATTTTAAAAGTTATTTTGTTTCTTCAGTCTCCAATAAATCGAGAATAAGCATTTATAATGCTGGTCTCTAAACTGAAGCATGATAAATTACAGTAGCTTGGAGCTAGTGGTGAGTTTTGGCTCCTTGGAGCAATTTGTAAGGCAAAAATCTTATCTGAGAACTTTAGAAGCATGTGGCTATGTGCATATTGCTTTTTTATCATGATCTGTTATTCACAGACTATTGAGAGTATCATTATAATTTTAATTTTTTCTTCAAATTTCTCTGTGATGAAATAATACTATCTTAATTTTTCCACTGAAATTCATTCTTCCAAGTAGTGGGAATTGTCTCATCTCAGGATGAATTTGTGGTGTATCCAGGTCATCCCACTTTACAGCTGGTCACTGTTTTGTTGAAACTAAGCTAAGTTGGCAGTGTCCTATACCTAACTTGCCATTTCTAACTTCAAGAATTATTGGACTCACGCTGAAGTTCAGCTGTCTTGACAAGACCAAATTTTCCTCCAGTCCACACTGAGTTATACCATAACTCTCTAGGGACATGGGATGATTAAAGCAAGGACACCAGTCCAACTGACGTGAATATGAATCAGGCTTGGAACTATACTGCCAGCATTTCTTATGTGAGTAATTCTTACTAATGAAATTGGGGAGTGCAGGTCTGATCCTGCAATCTTTACTCAGGTCAGTAGTGCCCAGACAAGCAGTCCTGTTGGCTTCAGGGTTAGGCACAATACGTATTCTTTGGTTTTAATGAGACGGCTCTACGTCTGAAGTCTAATATTCAGATGAAGGCGGGTGGGACTCAGCTCAATGTACAGAATAAAACAATATGGTTCTGGGAAGAGACAATGAAGCCACTAAAACGCAAATGTAACCAGAAAAGGAACATATATCAACATGTTGCATCACATAGTCAAGGACAAAAGTTGGTCTCTTTTTTAGCCAAATATGGGTCTTCAATGCCTCACTCTGCCTACTGACATTTTCCACGGGAAGCATTTCAGAAAACTTTGTGTTTCGTATTGGTAGGTCATTGGAGATGGAGAGGAGACTATATGTGGGTATCCTCTGAGCTAAGTTCTTGTTACTGTCACACAGGTATCTTAAGCCATTTGAGGTGCCTCAGGGGATCCTAGCCAGCCTCCAGCGGCCACTCTGGAAAGATGTAGATCTGCCAAAAGTGGAGGGTGATATCTGTTAGCTGTACGCAGATGTCCTTTATAACCTGGGACATTTCAGATGGATGAAACACCACATTTAGGCAAGTGAATTGAGGCCCCCATGTCTGGTTGGCTGCATCATTCTCTAGGGTCCATTATGTCCAATTCCACACGCACTGTACAGGTCTGATACACAAATACCATAGTATTCTTACTTTGTTTTCCTGGAATATAATACATGCAAAATTCTACCAAAATGTCATCACTTCTGATAGGTGGTTTCTTCTTCGTAAATCCAATGAGATCCAAGAATTATGTGACAGTGATGGATCCCCTCCAAGAAACTTACGGGAACGTGATGGGAAGCTTACTCTTCATTCCACCACTTCTAGGAGAGCTGTTCTGGTTTGCAGCTATCCTGGCATCCCTGGGTAAATACTTACATTGCTGTTGTATTTGTTAAAGGTCATGTGGCACGACTATCAGGGTTGCCACATTTGTGAATTGTGTTGGACTAAGCTGCGGAAAGTTGTGCTTCATGTCTCCTTTTGTGAGAGGAACACAAGCATTTCTCATTTCTGGAACATATTTTTTTAGCTGTAAAACAAATGGCTTTAGTATATATTCATGATACTGTAATAGAGACGTCTGGCAATATGAGTTAGTACCTTCATCTTGCCTGTGGGAGAGCAAACGTAAAAAGGCAAAGTGCCTTGGCAAAGGCCATGCAGCAAGGTAGCAGCAGGAGCAGAAAGAGAACATGGGCCCTCCTGAGTCCTCACTCTGCTCGCTCTCTGTAGACCACATGCTTCACATACAGTGTGGCATCAAGGGAATAACATATCCTTTTTAACTCTGTATTCTGCATGTATGAAATCTTGTCTTAAAACACTTGACCACTGTCCTTGTCTGCAGGTGCAACAATGAGGGTCATTTTGGATATTGGAGGCTCTTTGGCTATTGTCATCTCAGCATGCACTGTCATACTCTACACTCTACTGGGAGGCCTCTACTCTGTTGCGTACACAGATGTCATCCAGCTGGTTTTCATTACCCTCAGCCTGGCAAGTCCTGTGCATTTCTTTGTTACCAGTTTCCTAACTAAGGGACAAAATCCTGCTCTTCTTTTCAGTATATTCCAAACCAAAAGTAACTCCACCAATAGTGGCCCTTGCCCTACAGTTCCTCTTCAGGAGAACAGGTCTCCTGAAACATCTTACAGTCCTTACGCATCTCAGGCAATGCTCACACACAGCATTGCCCTTGCTGGGTGAACGCGGCTGCCCACAAGTAAGGTCTGCAGAACTCGTCCAGAGCAATCTTGGCTGGAAAGGAGAGAGATCTGTCTACTGTAGGCACCAATTGACCTGAATTACAGACTCGTGTTCTTGATGATGCCATGAACCAGAAACATGTAGATTTAGAGTAAGGAAGGGGGAGAAAGGAAGACTCTTAGTCCGGGTTTAATCTTATGTAACTTTATGTTCTATGTCTACCTTAATTTCAATATCTGAATAGATTCTCCAAGAACAAGTACCCTGGGGAAATGATTAACTATTTCTGTTTCTGCTCCAGTGGATCTGTATTCCTTTTGCCCTTGTGAACTCTGCGACGGAAAGTATTTATTACACCGCAACTCATGAATCTTACCAAGACCCTTGGATTGGGAAGATAGAAAAACAGTATCTTGGAAGGTGGCTGGATGACTTCTTCTTCCTGGTATGGAGTATTTCTTGGACAGGTAGTTGGTAGAAGGGATTGTGCAGGGACTTTCTGTCTGGAAAACTTGTGGGTTCTTCCAGCCAGGAGCCCTACATTGCACAGTTGGCAGGGTTAGGATGATGTGTAAAACCTTCTCTCAGTCACTATACAGCACATTGAATGGACCAGGGAGATCCAGGGCTCAGCTGTGGGGAGGAAAAAAGCAGCAGGGACACTCCATCCTTCACTCACGTGAAGGAATGTACCTCTTGAGTAAGACCATCCAGGTAACTAGTTCCACTCCTGGCACTAAATGAGGCATTTCCTACCATTCGAGAGGTTGGTCTTGCAGCCTCAGTAGTGTGCTTTTAACATAATTATGTAAAATTCCTCTATTTGAAAAAAAAATAAAATTAAAATGACACAACTGCAGGTCATCAGCAAGCATGGTGCCATTGGCTCCGCCGCACAACTCAACTTTTGAGCTACCAATGTAGCCAAGACTACAAGAGGTTGTTATGCTCTCGCCAGGCTGGTAATAGGGACACACAGAAGCTTGAGCCTGTTTGGTGAGGACAGAATCTTCAGATTTTATCTGATTAAATTTGTCTGCTAAGAAAGTGAAAATGGTGATTTTATTTTTAATTTTGGATTATACTCCAGCTAAGTTTTGGTAGATTTTTACAAAAGTTCCATTCCTGAAAAGCTTCTCTTTTCCTTCCTCTGTGCCTGTTTTACTATGCCAAGCAACCCTTTTTTAACCTGTTCTATTTAGCTTCCTCAGCCTGCCAAACCATTAAACTGTTTTGACCATCATTCCATACCCATCACACTGAAAACAAAGTAAAAATACACCCTCAACCATGACAAATATCATCCTCAATAGTCAAAACTGGGAAAAGTTGATGCATTTGAAGCGAGAGGTTTACAACAGTAAAGATCATCATCCCTCTGAAGGGATGGATGATGCCCTACAGCAGCCTGGTGGGTACCACTGGTAACATCTGAATGTTTCAGGTGCTTGGGAGCATCCCGTGGCAAACTTACTTCCAAAGAGTGCTCTCTGCTGCCTCACCAGGACAGGCAAGGCTAATCTCCTACCTTTCCGGACTGGGGTGCTTTTTAATGGCCATCCCCTCTGTGCTCATTGGTGCAGTTGCAGCATCAACAGGTAAAACTAAATCGTTTGTGTCTGAATAACTAACATGTTTTTGTCAAAGCTGATTAAAATGGGACCCAAAGAAGTCCTGATTTAGACTTCAATTTACCTAGTCCTGTGTACCTAAAAGCCCTCAATGGGAAACCTGGCCACCAAGCCAGAATCCTGTCCCAGAAACGTGGAGCACTCTGAGGTTCAGTGTACGACTACCTAGAGAGATTTAAGCAGCCCCAAGACCTGTTTAAAGCTATTTCATTGTGGTGAAATGGCTCTTTATGGACCTTATGTCAAGGAAAGATGAAGGCAGACCCTGTAAAATGCTGTATAATCCTATTTTCCAAGAAATCTTATGCCTGCTTCTGTTAATGCCTTCTGTATGTAAGACCCAGTAATATTACTGCAGGTTGTTAATAACACTCAGGAGAAAACCTGATTGAAGGAATCAAGAAGTTCAGTCCTGGAAATGCACAGCCCCAGCCCAGGAGATCAATCCTGTGTTGGTTTATAGCAAGGGTTAAAGAGCAGCCAGATCACCAAACTTGAACTCATTAATTCACCTGTGACTAGGGGCATCAGAGAAAAACTCCCTTCTCCTCATGAGCGAGGTCTATATGGTTGACCTTTAAGTGCACCATTCCTGGAAACACACAAAGTACAGCTATGTCTGTAGATGCTACTGGGGAAAAGGAAAATCTTGTATCTAGTGAGAGCTGCAGCATGCTCAGGGGAATCACAAGAGAACCAAAAAAAATGAATCCAAGTGCTAAAGCACTGAGTGTGCCTGCTGTGACTGGTTAGCCCTGCTGCGACTGATCCCTGTGGGAAGGCAGCTTCAAAGGCAGCAGAAATGTCAGTGAAGGATTTGTAGTTACTTTTCCTTGTTCTGTTTTAAAGACTGGAACCAGACAAGCTATGGTCTTCCAAGTCCACTTGAGAGAGGGGAATCGGCAATGATACTGCCACTTGTTTTGCACTATCTCTGCCCAGCGTACATCTCCGTTGCTGGTTTGGGAGCCATCGCTGCTGCTGCAATGTCTTCTGCAGACTCAGCTCTTCTCTCCGCCGGCTCCATGTTTGCTCACAATATCTACAGGAAAACCCTGAGGAAAAAGGTACTTGGTTACAGCATTCAGTAGTTTTGGAGTCAGGACAGATGCTTTTGTTTCAAGACTGTTTCGAATCCAGTCTGTGTGGTCTGCAATTACAAGTGTCTGTCCTTCAGCTGCTGAACTGAATTCTGGAGCCAGAGCTTCAAATATAGGTCAGGGGTGTTCGTATCCTTGGTAGGGGTACAAATGCCCACACTGGTGAGCTTTGCTCTTTATAAAATGACTGATATAAAATTTGGTCTAGTATATTAATGGAAACAGCATAAAACCATGGCCTTAAAATTACAGAGGGCAGCTCCATCTCCAGGGTTGCCTGCCTTGGGTTGCTGTTGGCGGTGGCAGCGAGGGCTTGGTGGGAACCAGCCCGGGGCAGGGCAGTGCTGGCCCCCCCGGCCAGCAAACACCGTGTCTGTAATGTTACAATCTCCTGTTTTACAGGCCACGGAGACAGAGGTCTTATGGGCCATGAGGACCTCCATGCTGGTGTTTGGGGCCGCGGCTGCTGGCTTGGCTTTTTACTCCAGCTCTGTCTATGACCTCTGGTTCCTCAGCGGGGAGCTGGTGTACGCTCTGCTCTTCCCCCAGCTCTGCTGTGCCCTCTTCGCTCCCAGCACCAACACCTACGGCTCGGCTGCCGGCTTCTTTGTTGGGCTCCTCCTGAGGCTGCTGGCAGGAGAACCTGCCCTGGGCATCCCCCCTGCCATCTGCTACCCAGCTTGCTCCCTGGTGAACGGGGCCTACAGTCAGCTCTTCCCCTTTAAAACATTCACTGTGATTATCACCTTGGGGATGATACTTGCTGTTTCATACCTGGCTGTGTTTTTGTTTCAGAGGAACATCCTCCCCCGCAGGTGGGATGTTTGCAATATCACGGGGGGAGTCAGCACCCTCATCCCCCTGCGGCAGATGGAGAAGCAGGTGGGTTCGCCAACGGTTGCACTAGAAGAGAATCACGATTAAATGTGGGGCCTCTTTGAAAGGTCATGGTGCATTCAGCAATTAGAGTCTAGCACAAATAGCATTGCTTTTCCCTTTGCTTTCTCCAGTAATGAATTATTTAAAGTCCACGCAGAGTAATAAAGATGCACTCTGTTCATCCAAGGAGAATGTGTGACCTCCAAGTCTGCAGTGATTAAAGGCGCATGGTGATGGAGCACGATCTTGTGGTCGTGACCATGGGCCACCACAGGCCCTAGTGGTGTTTGCTTCAGGGTGCTGCTGGTACCCCACCTGAAGGCAAGGCTACAAATCATGTTCCAACATTTATGGCATTCCCAAGTCACATAGTTTTCTCACCACAAAGGAGACAAATTAATGTTTAATAGATTGGGTATTCTTGATTTAAAAAAAAGGTGAGCAAACCTGTTTCCATTACAACAGCTAGAATTTTAGCATAATCTCCCCTGGGGAGTTCATCAGACCTATAAAAACACAGATTCCTGAGTGCAGCGCAACCACCATAGCATTCCAGCAGTAATATCAGTTCAGCACCATTCTTTGTATGTTTTACAAAGCTTTCCTTGATACCGCAAGAAGTTTCGCATATGCCTCTCCCCACCTGTGGTCTCAGGCCACGCAGCCAGTCTGCTGCCACGTGGCTGAGGAGACGACATCCCCTCTCATATGACCTGGTAGGGCAGAAGCAGCAAGATGAAGCAGCAGCCCTTAATTACAGGATAATTACTGGATAAGAAAGTTTTATATAGCCACTATTTACAAAAACTCAACCAGCTGGAAAAATGGAGGTGCCTGAGAGACTCCTCAACGAGTCTTCTCTAAAACACCTGGTCAAATCACTCGTGCGAAGGTGTTACTCGAGCAGAGCCGTGGGATGCTGTGGGACACATACACAAACTGGCGTATGAGAACTCAGAGGACTGTGATGATAGAAAGGTGCTGGGAACTGATCCTAAACCTGCCTGCAGGGACACGAAACCCTAAGGGCAAGATCCCAAAAGGTTCAAGTCACAAGGTCTGTGCAGAAAAGCCCCTGGTACCTTGTTTGTGTAAATTCTCAATGGGTCAGAAGAAAAGCAGCCCAGCTAACTAATGAGTTTGGCCTCTAGCCTGAACTCTGACATACCGAGATCACCCCCCAGTGGGATGGGTCATTAAGATGGGAGCTGAAATAAAGATTCAGAAAGATCCTGCAGTGTTGGCTCGTGGATGGCTGTCATTTTGTTCTTCAGCATGCAGTGGCTCACCAGGAGCCAGTGGCAGCCCACCCACAAGACCCAGCAGGAACCACGGTCTGGGCAGCCCCTCACCACAAAACCTTGACAAAGTGGTTGTGGGAGCTGCTGTGTGTGAAAATATCTGGCACTGTTGGAGGGAAGATATTTACTGACATATCCAAAATACCCCACAGCTGAGCTACTCTGAGCTGCTGAGGGTGAAAACAACATGCTGCTCGATTAATTGCTTCCAGCACGTGCTGAACACCCTGCTGTGCATGCACAAGGCAAGAAACTCTGCTGGTGCCACCATGCACAGCCGCAGAAAGCTCAGAGAGGAGCCACGTGTCACTCTGAACTGACCCAAGGCAAGTTCAGTGTCTCAGGAGGAGGACTGGCAGCCCTAACCTCTCGATATGGCTTTGTTGACTCTGCTCCCCACGGGGAGCACCCATCTCCTTTAAAATATCCACCCTCAGCAAGGTGGAGAGTCTGCTCCTCAGACATATCACACAACTTTATGCTTTTCCCTGGTGCTGGTAAACACCTGCGAGCGCACTTAACTTCCCGAGCACACCAGTGCTGTTGATACGCTTTGTTAAACCAAGACCAGAAATTCTTTCCTGTAGAGATTGTCATGAAATATTATTATAATATGTCTAGAAAAGAGGAAAAAAACCCCAGCTTTAAAATTGGAAGCATTAGCATTAACTATGGCCCTAGGCAGTCACCCACTGAGGTCTTTCACACCCCAGTGATTTGAGTGGGAGCATGTGAGGTCATGCTTAGCTAAGGGAGACACCAAAACTGTCATTACCGTAGCACCAGAAGAACTGGGCTCTTGTTGTTAAGTCGCAGCTGCTGTATGCTGACTCAGGCATACTCCCCTGCAAGATTTCGGGATGACCTAGTTTGGGGACCTGTACGGCCCTCTGTGTGGAGCAGACAAAAGCTGCCACAGTGCACTTGCACAAGGGCACAGACCTGCTGCATGGCCCAGTTGAGAGGGTAACTCCAATGTCTTCATGTCAAGGTCAGCATCCACGCTCCTCCCACTCACAGACCATCCCAACCAGTAGCTCTGAAAGACATATGATTAAATCTGGAGATATCTTTTCTCTGCACCACTGCGCCCAGCTTCTCCTGCTGTTCCCCTGCAGAGTCTCAAAGTTTTATATTAAAGCCTTTCTGTGCTCACATGCTTGGCCTGACAGGCAGTAGATCCACAGCTTCCTGAGACAGCGTCGAAGACAGCACTCTGGGGTAGGGCCTTGCTGAAGAGCATCACCACCACCATCACGTCACCACCCAGCGTCACCACAGAAAACTCCCAGCAACTTCAAATAGGAAAGTCTTAGCACTCTAACGGGTATCTGGCATACTCAGCAGGAACACTTCGCCCTTACAAAGCTTCTCTGAACTTCCTACCACTAAAAAATGCTCTGCTTCACATGGAGAGACAAAAATGGTAAAGACACAATTACTGTAACTCTTCTGAATGTTTACTATTTTCCACCCTTATATGACTCCCTCCTCAGAACATACCCCAGCAAGCTTATAAAGAAAACATTCATCAAGGTCAGGCAAAGTTTTGAAAGCAATTAGCTGCAAGTAAAATAAATATAAAAACAATTCTAGCCTATACTTAATGACAAAATGCCTAGTTGTTCCAGCCCAGCACACCCAAAGTCCTTGAGGTGTTGCCAGCATGGGGGATAATGACCCAGCTCCTATGAAATCATTCCTCTCACGGGTTACTGCCTCCAGTTCAGCATTCCTTTCTTTTCTTTGACCCCTCTTTATAAAAAGTTTGCTCAGGCACTGGAGGGCCCCAGTTTACCTCTCCACTTGTGGATTTACCTCCTTTGCCCCTTAGATGTGTCCATGACAACGACTCTGTACAGTTCAGTTTTCATTAACTTTTCTGGGACCAGACAGCTGCTACCTGTTTCTGGCATTTTCGGGGTTGATAATACCCTATCTGTCACGTCTAATTAAAAAATAAATAAATAAAAAGAAGATCTGCAATTTAGGAAGCATTTGGTTTGCAATGAGTTCTCAGCATCTCATCAGTTCCTCACCAGGGATCTTTGGATGTCTGGTTTACATAGATGAGAGGAATAGGAACAAAACACTTCTGAAGGGAAATCTGCACCTCTTCCCCTTTTCACTTATGCTCATTTGTAGGATTTCATAAATGTGTCCTCACTGGAATAACAGCTAGTGTCCAGCAAGAAAGCAAAGAAACACTTGCAGGTTTGCCAGACTTTTCTAGTACTGTCAGGGAGATACTTCCATGTGAGCAATGAGCTGTGTGGGACCAAGATGATCCTCTCATTGTTTCCACACAAATGCCATGCTCTCTGGCTTTACCCCACATGCCACACACCAAACTTCCAAAGTTCTCAGACTTTACTACAGCCTCTGCTGGAGAATACATCAGCTCAGCCAGCAGAGCTCTTTGGTCTTCTAATAACTTTTCCTGCTCTAGGCCACCACTGACTTTCGTGCTTCTATAACAAGGGAAGAATTCAAAGGCAATAATCCTCCATAACAGGACATTTGTAAATCCAGAAAAATAGCCAGCTTGCTTTGCTGATCCTTAACACTTCGAGGAAATTATCAAAAGAAGGAGAATAATGTGAACTGGAGTAAGGTTTCCATTATTAGACACAAAAGCATGAACATCCCAAATGTCATATAGCTAAAGTTTTCCTTAAGTCTATTGGGAAATGTCTTTCTTCAACATCAAACAATTTCAAGAACAGACAGTATTTTGTTTCAGTTCTTTAGCCAAATGGCCAAGTGGTTGTTTCGGGGTTTTTTTTTAAATCTTTTGGCAGGTCTCTTGAAGTAATACAGGATCTGCCTTGGCAGAGGTGTCTATTTTCCTCTTCCCCCCCTCAGTTTCCCTCCACCAGCTATTTTATCTGACCCTGGAGGTGTTGCTGCACAAGTCAGACTTTGCAAATCTCCCTCAGCCAACTCACTTGCCTCACTCATGCTTTACTTTCCCAGTTCCTTGAAGAGGGACAGCATTTTAATTGACTCCAAGAAGGATTTTGAGATCTTTGGAAGAAATCATAGAATGGTTGAATGGTTAGAGGAGAATGGTGAACACTCATTTTGCATGAGTTGAGAGCTTCTGTTCTTAGTTGGAGGGCAGTTTTCCTGGTCAGTTTAATTCACAACCCTGAACAAGTGGAGGCTTTTTTATCTTTACTTTAGCAAGGCTTTTGACACTGCCTCCAACAAAATCCTCACAGGCAAACTGATGAAGTACAGGTTAGATAAGTGGACAGCGAGGTTGACTGAAAAGTGGCTGAACTTCCAGGCTCAGAGGTCTGTGATGCACAGCACAAGGTCCAGATGGATGCCAGTTGCTAGTGGTGTACCCCCGGGTCTGATTCTGGGACCACTCACGTTTAGCGTCTTCATTAATGGCCTTAGTGTTGGGGCACAGTGCAGACTCAGCAAGTTTGCAGATGATAGAAAAACAGGACTCCTCGTGGCAGATAGAGCAGATGGGTGTGCTACCATCCAGAGGGACCTGGACAGGCTGGAGAAATGGGCTGACAGGAACCTTGTGAAGTTCATCAAAGGGAAGTGTAAATTCCTGCACCTGGGGAGTGATAACCCCAGGCAGCAGGACAGGCTGGAGGTCAACCAGCTCAAGAGTAGTTTTGCAGAAAAGACCCTGGGGCTGCAGGTTGCCAGCAAGCTGACCATAAGCCAGCAATGTGTCGTTGTGACAAAAAATGCCAACAGCCTCCTGGGCTGCATTAGGCAGGGCATTGCCAGCAGGTCAAGGGAGGTGACCCTTCCCCTCCACGCAACCCTCCTGAGACACATCTGGAGTGCTGTGTCCAGTGCTGGGCTGCCCAGTACAAGAGAGACACAGACTTACTGGAGACAGTCCACTGAAGGATTATGGAGATGATTAAGGGCTTGGAATATCTTTCATATGATGAGAGGCTGAGAGAGCTGGGACTGTTCAGCCTGGAGAAGAGAAGGTTCGGGGGAATCTTATCAATGTATATATATACCTGAAGGGGCGGGGGAAAGAAGACAGAGACAGACTCTTCTCAGTGGTGCCCAGTGAGAGGATGAGAGGCAATGGGCACATATTGAAACACAGGATAATCCATAAGAAAAGTCTTTTTCACTGTGAGTGTGGTCAGGCACTGGAACAGGTCACTCGGGGATGTTGTGCAGTCTCCATCCTTGGAGAGATTGAAAGCCAACTGGACACAGGTCTGAGTAACCTGCTCTCACTGACTCTGCTCTAGACAGCAGGCTGGACTAAATAATTTCCAGACGTGCCTTCCCACCTCAGCCACTCTATGATTTTGTGACCCTGGAAGAGCGCAATGACAGCCCCATGGAAGGATCAAGAAGCTAAACTCCTTTGGCAGCAGCAACCCTGCGGTGGGCTGGACTGGGGCTCCTTTCAGACATGTTCCCGCTTTAGTCATTGGTAATAACAAGCAGTTGAATCCTAGAAAATTTTCATTTTAATGTTATCAATTTATTGCTGTACAATGGTCTGGACCCAAAAGTGTCCAAGGTAACAGAAGTCCAGCCCAGCTGGCCACATGCAATTGCTTATGAAAACTAACAAAAGCTGGGACAAAAAGGCCAGAATGGTCTGGATTATTTATGTAAATATGGGTGTGATAAGGACTCTTCAAGGCTTATAGCGTCATTGTGGTTTGTGCATGACAATGAGCAGAAAGATTCTAAAAATGGGAAAAAGAACTTCCAGATTAAAAGAGTGGCTGTACTGCATTTTGGTCAGCGACCTCGAAGGAGATGAAGAGCTGCTTGGATATTTCTTGTGCTGGGTCACTCCATGGGGCAGGGAGACGACCCAGTGGACTCAAACATTATGTCGACATGACCAAATGCTTCTGCATGATGGAGTAGTCCTGGGCCCCTAGGCCAAAGTGTAGAGTGAATGCAACCAGACTTTGGGGGGTGTTTGAGGGTGCAAAACCTGCTGGAATGAAAGTGAAAGACTGCAGAGGTTGGAGGAGCTAAATCTAGCTCAACCTCAGTTCTCTGTAGTGATCTGGAGTGAACTTTCTCCAGAATAGCAGCTGAGATTTGGTTTTGAAGAAACCACTTTGTTCACTCCAAAAAAGACCCAGGGAATGCACTAACATTCACACAAAGTGGACAGTCAGTGGTCCAGGACCTGGGACTGAATAGAGAGGATAAAATATTTGCAGTAGACAGACTTAAAGCAGCAAATACCAGCATCTGGGCAGCACTCTACTGTTCCTTGGGCTGGCAGGATCCACTGAGATACCCTGAGGCTTCCATTGTCTTGGTTTTCCTTGACATTTTTAGACTTCGTCTCCTGTGGAGCATCTGAGATGGTATCAGACAGAAATTTGATTAAGAAACAACAACAATACAAAATCAATGCCATGTACATTAGGTGGATTAACAGCTGGCTAACTGACAGGTCTTGAAATGTAATTACAAGTAGGAAATTATCATCCAGTATCTGAATCTCTAGTGAGGTTGACTCTTGTCATTCTGCTATTGAACTGCACTTATCCGTGAGTGAGTAGACAATAGGGAGCAGTCCACAAGCTCAGCTGGGCAAACAAATGAGGTGCACTTCAGTATGGGCTAATGGACAATCTGACACAGATATCTATAGGCAGATCAGGTGAATCACAGTCTAAAACTGTCTATTGCCTGTGTTGTCCTACAAGGAAGCCCCAAGTGATACTATGCACTATAATACTGAAATTTAGACAAGATAAATCATACCCAGAGGATGTTCCTGCTACTTTGATAATGTCTCTTCACTCACAGGCAGAGCTTATGACAAGCTCCAATGTCTGGAAGTTAAAACTAGACGAATTCAGATTATAAACAAGGATGAGTTTTTAAGGATCTTTTAAGATCCTTTAAATGTTAACACAGTCTGAGAATTGATATGCAACAGAACTGAAGAGGACAGTTTGAAACGATGCCTAGCAGAGATTAATTCCTCTGCACATCCCTTAATCATACTAAGTTTTCAAGCCTAACTATGATAATTAATTGCAAAGATTAACTAACTAATTGGTGATTATAGTATTAGATGGAACTAGGAAGGAACAGGTAGGGAGCCCTGACAGTTTTAAAGTGTTCATTGGTTCAGGAAAGGAAACAAGAGGGAACAGCAGGAGAAACGCACATAGGAAAGAGAGAGAAACACACAGTATAGTCAAATATATAGTGCTCAAAGTGAGAACACTCTCTTCTATGTGGAAATATCTCCTCCTCGAAGATGCTTGAAGTGACAATAAGGTATTGAACAATGGCCAGAAGCTCAGCAACTGGTAACATCCACCTTCACCTAAACCTGCCTCTGACATCAGAAAAAGGTCTATGTGGGATAAATTTACTCTATTGTCCCATGTAATCATTAATTAAATGATAACCGAGAAGTAGGAGTAGAAAGGTTATGGGTGGTAAAGGGGAACTTTCAGTTCTACTTTCCCAAGCAGTAGTCTTCTAAGTTAGATCTCACACATACTGGACCTTGAATATTAGGAACTATGCAGTTGTCATCATTTCATTGGGTAGTGAAACAGAGATAAACAAAAAGGGGCCCATTTAGGTACTGAAAGGGCTTTTTTCATTTTTTTTATTTCTTGGCCTCACTACCCAGTTACTAATTGTAAATTTAAGACACACTTTATGGACAGGGAGTTATACACTGGACAAAAAACAGAGACATTTGGTTTCCAGAAATGAGTTATTTTATGCACCGCTGGTGTGTAGCTTCTCCTTGGATGGATGTGGCTGGTTAGAGACAGGCTTTCATACCACTGCTCTGGAACCAAGGACAAGGGGTACGCGAAGCAATTGTCAGATCTGTACTGGAAATGTAGACAGGTTGTATCACAGATCTGTACTGGAAATGAAGTCTTTAATGTCTATGAGCACTGGTGGCCACCAGAATCACAGAATCACAGAATGGTAGGGGTTGGAAGGGACCTCTGGAGATCATCTAGTCCAACCCCCCTGCCAAAACAGGTTCACCTAGAGCAGGCTGCACAGGAACGGTAAAGCGTAAATGAAAAGAGAGCCTTCAGCAGCACTGCAGTCACCAAAGGCCATGCAGAGGTTGTGTCCTGACATCCTTCAAGGAAATTGACGCCACCTTGGCGTGAATTCATGATAACTCGCATGCCAGCTATGAAAGACTACTGCTCAATCACATCAAGGTAGATCTAGACCAACCTGCTGAAGCTGCTTTGGCTATATAACACCCTCATCAGGAGGAATAACGCTGGGAATAAGACTGTGAAAAAAGTGGAAATGAGGCTGAAATCAAACCTGCAATCTCTGCCCTGGCGCTCCTTCAGTTCATCCAATTAAAACACAGGGCCTCCACAGGCTTACAAAGGTTTTTCCCAAAAGCAGGAATCAAACATTTAATGAGGGTCGGAGATGAATACAGACTGAATATCAAACTTTTTTCCCCAGTTGCTGTATTGATGTTTCTACATCAATTCATTAAGAGACCATTTTTCCAAAGCCCTTCCGGGTTCAGCAAATTGTTTAGACATTTGAAATAAAAATCTGTGATACAGAAATAAATAAGTAAACTTAAATTTGCAGAAAACACTAAACTCACAGAATTGGAAGGCCTCTTAGAACAGTAAAATCTACAGAAAAAATTAAATGCTGTTTGAAGTAGGTGAAGGCTGGGTAAACCTTTCAAGATCACTAGACGAACTGTCCCTGCTTGCTGTCCTTAGGACAAAGCACTTCTTTTAATTCCATGTGCAACTTATGGGAGCACTCCCGTTCACTTCATTATGGCAATTCAAATCTAGGGAACTCCACACAAACTGAGGCTGAGGTCTTGCTGTGGTGTCTGTATGTCAGGGTCAGTGTACACACATGAAGCTCCAGGAATTCCTGGGGCTTTGGAAAAGGCTCTGTGCTGATCAGCTGCACATGCTGTTGTGTAGTCCCTTCCTGCAAACTCAAAATGAACCCCACAGCGTGGCAAGACCACAGCTGGGGAAGGGTACAGCTTCTTGCAATATGTATCATAGGTTTGGCCATGTTAGACCTTGCTTCTAACTTTGCAGTGGAGATAATGTCTGCCAGATTGCCACACTACTATTGAAACAAACAGCAAAACTTAAAACTGGCTAGCTGGATATAACCTCTGGAATTTCTAGCTGCACTTCCACTGTGGAGTCCAACATTGTCATACACTGGCCCTGTTGCTATGAAGCGCCTGATTCTAGGTCCTACAGCTTTTTTGTAAAGCAAGCATCTTGTCCGACAGCCGTTATCTAAATGTGGTATGTGCCAGGGCTATAAAACACCCTAGAGGGAAAGGATGCTTACCCCCAAGAGGCGAATGTGATACTAAAACTCATTCAGGCTCCAAATTCCTGCAGGCAGATTCGATACGGGAGAAGCCCCGCCTTGCTCTGCCAAAGGTGGACACCACCCTACTCAGTTCTCCTCTCCCCCACACAACTTGCAGGGGGATGCAAACGCCTGGGGCCGATCCTGATGTGCACGGCAGGAAAGAAGAATGGGGTTTTTGGGAAGTTGGAAGAAACAGGACCAGCAGGAGAGGCAGGATAGAGGCTGCGCTTGCCGCTCCCCCGGTTGTGCTCTTCTGGGCGAGAGAATGCATAAGTCACGTTTTGGTCTGCAAATTTTTATTTGGACTATATCACTCTAAATATCCCTCTGGTGGGAATTTTAGGCAAGGATTTTGTCACTGGATAAAGCTGGAGGGCCTCCTGTTCTTCAAATCAAGGTTTGAGAACATACTAAAAAGGTAAGACAATTTAAGTTTCCTTTTCCTTAGACATTGCAGCCCTGGCACGTCCTGTGAGATGTGCCTGATCGGGCAGTGTTGAGTCCACCCGATCACCTTCGTCACACAGTATTTTAGGGACAAATGTCCGTGAGCTCCCCATTCAGACACCCAAATTGCAGAGAGGTTTTAATTATTTACTCTCTAGCACCACCTAAGTGCAGCCCCAAGTAACACAAACCAGCACACCAACACAAACCCTTTCGAAGCACGCCTTTCCCTGTGCCCTAAATGCGACTCTCCCGATGTCATAGAATCATAGAATCATTCAGGTATTGTCCTCAGAAGTGTCCTCACCAGGAGAAGCAGGCTGCCACCAGGCACTATTGCCTGCCACTTGCCAGTCAGAAATACACCTCCCCAAGCAGCTGGTGGCCGTTGGGCCCTGGCAAGGCACCTGCAGCCCATCCCAGGTCACCATGTACCAGCTGCCTCCATTAGCGCTCTTGAGAGGTCTTCTGCTGCCAGTGATGGTGCTGCAGCCCTCCTCCACCAGCCACCTACCCACACCATACTCCTGAAAATTAGGGGCAAAAAACAAAGGAAGTTTCTCTCTCTGATATGTTTGG
Source organism: Dromas ardeola (assembly GCA_013398915.1). Classification (NCBI taxonomy): domain Eukaryota; kingdom Metazoa; phylum Chordata; class Aves; order Charadriiformes; family Dromadidae; genus Dromas; species Dromas ardeola. The sequence continues at coordinate 152,366 of VYZM01008525.1, read as the reverse complement.
AGCAGTTCCTAAGCCCTCCCGACACTCAGGCTGAGGTGGGGAGCTGGGGCTAAGGCCATAGTTGACGTTCTGATGCCCGTGATTCTCCAGGAGGAAACCACCCGTGGTGCATGTGCGAGGGTCTGAGCTGTGACTGCCCTGAGTTACCTGCACTTGCTTCCGCGGAAGACAGTATAATTACACCACCATTGCTCAATCATGGCCATTATTTGCAAGGCAACATGCCTAAAATGCTTCGGCAGTCGTTCTGCAGGGCCGGATGGGCTTGACTCGATTTGCTTCAGTGCTGCGTATTCCCAGCTGCCCACAGGCACCATGTCCAGGCACGGGAGCCAACATGGGCAGCGAGGTTGTCCACAGCCAAGAGTATCAAGCTTGGATCTCCAGAGAGTCCCTGGGGGCAGCCCCTGCTCAGTCCTTCTGCAAACTCAGAGAGAGCCTCAATCAGTGGCAGAAAAAGAGGGTTCTGTTTTCAGCAGCTCAGTTGGACTGTGTGAGGACACGGCTGTGCTGACAGGGCAGGTCACAGTAAATTCCTTGCACCAAATTTGCACCAAATGAAATGGAGAGGTGCTCTGGTGATCCACATAAAAAGAGCTGTTGAGACTCGAGTGTAGATATTTAAATGGTCAGTTTCAACTAGACCAACTTAATCATGCTTAATTATTGCCTTGTTCAGCTATTACTCATGCTTAATTCTATTTAAGTTCTCACCCAATCTGTACATATCACTACTTAGGACTGCAGTCATCTTGGGACAGTGACCGAATTGTAGATGGGAGACAGGCTTGAGCGCCAGGGGCATCCCAAGACTTGGGATGGTAAAACCTTGTGCTATTCTGGTAATGGAGAGGAGAAAATCAAAACTTACAGGGGGAAAAGGGAAGACACAAGAGTCCCTTTGTGTAGTTTCCCCTTTTTGAGACTGTTTTCATTCTGCACACGGTGGGTAGATGTGCCATTTGCTTTGCTGAATTCTGCAATTGAAATTCTTCACACTGCTAACAATCAGGGGTGAAAAGTACCATGGATCAGCAAAGTAGAACTAGAGTATCTTGTAAAATGGTCAGGTGATTCTTACATGTGATAAAAGGTCCTTTTATATTTTCTTTGTATGGTGTAACGCTAACCAGGCCCTTTTCTAAACACTGAGGTGAGGTAAAGGCTTATATGAATGACTGACCTTCTGGTGTCCCGGTCAAACTGGAACACAAATATTTTTATTTAATCAGAAACACGTTATTATTTTGCTAGTATTACTTTGTCCTTGTTTTCTGAGATGAAAGCCTGCTTTGTTCTGTGGAGTTAACATTTCAGAGTAAAAAATATGGGCATCTAGTTATTCTCCCCTTCCCACCTCCCCTTAGGTGTCCACATTTGTCCTGCGTCTCTCATTTCTTCAGCGAGAGCTTCTACTCCTGAGCTGTTGAATACAAGACAGGGGGAGAAAGACAGTCCGCCCTGCTCATGGGCCTGGGAAAAGAATCCTGAAAATATTCAGCAAACAAGATTCAAATTCTTGAGCAGCTTTAGATGAACCAAAACAAGTTTTTGATAATATATTTACCTACTGGGTGATACCTGGGATTCTTTAAGCCTCTTTGATTTATAGAGCTGGACTATAAAGTCTGAGAAACAAGCCTTCGAGTGATGCATATACAGCTTCCTTGGAGAGCCAGCCTGCCTGTGTCACTAGACCCAGTGTCTCCAAGGTCCCCAGAGACAGGCACCAACTGTGCCAGGCTGGAAATCTCAACCCAGTAGTTGTCATAAAAGTGAGACATGGATGCCACCATTGCCTTCCTTCGATCTTTGGTAAGATCTTGATGGCAGAGCTATACCAGAAAGCCATTGTGGCCAACTCCCACAACATTTACTTCTGATTTTGCAGGCTTTGAGTATCTTTTCACAGCTGTCACACCTGCCCTGATTGGTGCCATAGCTGCTTCTCGGGGTCAAGCCGTTTTTCTTGGCATTGCTTGTGGTGCAAAAATTGCAGCTAGTGTTGATAAGGAATGTCCCAAGGTCTTAGGCATCGTCTGCAGGCAGGTGCATTGAGCATGATGAACTAGACAAAGAAGGAGGAAGGAAGGCAGGGAGAGAGAAAGAACAGCTAATGAAGAGCTTAATGAATTGCAGTGGTGATGTAACGTGTCCTGCTACCACAGTGCAAACTTGCAGCCACTGTCCCCGTGCTGGCTGTGCCCTATGCTCTTGCCACACCATCTGGAAGGGGTAAAGACAGCCTTGGGGAGTCAGGAAAGGAAGACTTTTTTTCTCTATTTTGCCATAAACTTCCTAGGAAAAAAGCAACTTCACGCTTTGGTTTCCTGTTTAAAGAACCTGGGGGTATGGCGATCTGTGTAAATACAGGAAGAGTGTAGAGGGCTGAGGGTGTAACTTCTTGGAAGGGTTTTAATGCCACATAGCAAAAGCCTGTTTAATTTCTGACACTGACCAGTGCCTCGTGGGTGAATGCGATCACCCGGCTACCCTCACTGGAAGGTGTGCTTTGACTACCTTCCATTTGATAAAAGCTGTTTCCAAATGTCTCCCTTCTACTAAGCATCTGTGCATCCTCATATATACATTTCTGCATCTTTCAAGGTTGAATTTCACTTCATTTCATTTTTTCCCTCTATTTTCCTAACCCCCAAAACCACAGACCAAAACCACAAGGAGATTCAGGAAGCCTAAATGGCTTAAAAAGTGGAGGAATGCTGATAGACCAGGATTACCCATGCTCTCTCCTCTTACAGCTATTGATTGGTTTGGGCTAAGAGAAGGGCTTTTGTTCTGTGCCTCTGCCAAAAAATTAAAGGGTAAAAAGCAACCACTGACAAAGAAAGTGCAGATTTGGCCAGGTCCTACTTCAGATCCTGAAAAGGGCTTTTTTTGCATCTTATATGGACGGAAGAAATGTTTTTACACACTGGGACCTCCCAGTAAATGTCCTTTTCGCTTCTAGACCAGGACAAGGTAAGCCTGGACCACCAACTTCACATGAAAGAGGACAGTCCAGCAGGATGTCACCTATTTTTCTTCTATACCTGTGCCTGGGGTACATTTCTGTTGCCGGTTCAGAAGCCTGCAGCTCTTCCCTGCTCTCTGCCAGCTCACCGCATCGACCAGAAGCATCTCAAGGCAGAGGTGAGCAGCCTCCACAGCCCTTTGACCCTGCAGATGCAATGCCCTGCGGTCCCTGATAACATTTCTTCGCTGAATTTTCTCCCATGGTTTCTTGCAGGAGGAAATTACCTCTACAGCGCTGTCGCAGGTCTGGAAACTGTGAATTTTTAACTCTGGGGTTTTTTTTCTTTTCTTCGGCAAAAGACAAGGTCAAGCATTTTGTTGAGTCCAAAAACACATCAAAGGAAAAGGGTGAGGAAAAAAAAAAAGCAAACCCTCTGTATAAAGCATTTCAGAGTACTTATAGAGCATATTAGAGAGCAAAAGGAGCTTTCTGGCTCCTATCTGGCTGTTGTTGCAGTTGTTAATGTGGTTTTGTTCCATTATTAATGACACCAGAAAGAGAAATCAGGCCTTCCAGACAAACTTGAGAGACTCTCAGACGGCAAAGAGAAGGAAGGGGGGAAAAAACCCAAACCTTTCAAATAATGGAAATAAACAAAGGGAAGGGGAGGGGAAACTTAATATACCAAGTATGAAGTAATAAAAATCTGCAGGTGGCCATAGCACTGTAGGGATGGTGAACCCAATCTGCTACAAAGCTTATAAATCATTCCCAGAGCCTGCGAGTTTAAGGGCACTTTGTAATTAAACAAGCCCAAACTAATTTCTTACGGCCTGTACTCTGTTGCTTGATACCTTGATACATTTGTGTTTCCTAGAACTGCTGTTTGACAAGCAGAGAAAAATAAAATCGGAAGAGCAACATTAATGGATGAAACGTCTGTAACCCGGAGCACCGTATCATTAGACTCATCTGAATGTGGTTGGACAGGATTTCAATAAAAAGCTTTGTTAGGAAAATACATCATGAATATGCCGAGGTAAGTAAAAACAGCTCCACCGCCGAAGCCTCGCGCTGATGCCCAAGCACCAAAGCACCAAAACCCAGCACCCACCACCTGGTCCACAGCATCCTCTTCAAACCCCATCCCCAACAGCAGGAGCGAGATCTACTGAAGCTCATCCCCCACTGAATTTGGGGTGCCAGGAGACAGGCAGGGAGCTGGAGGGACTCAGAGGGGCCACGCACCAAGGTTAAATTTGGTTAGATTGGCTGCTAATCACTGATACAGCTATCATCAGTAGTCCTTGAAGCTGAGTGATTCGCTCTGCTTGTTGATGGGGCTGCACCCCGTGGTCCCCAACACCAGCTCCTCCTCGCCATGGCCAGGCTGCTAGCAGGGACCCTGCCCCAAAATCCCCCTCTGCCCTGTGGTGCTCTACTGCCCTGCCAACAGGGTCCTGCCCGCCCCAAAGCGCCCACCCATTGCTGCCATCTCACACCCCCAAGCATTTCTGCTTAAGAGCAACCCCCTCCCTCGCAGAGGGGACGTTTGCAGCACAGCGGGAGAAAGCATGGCTTGCAGTGGGCCCTCGGGGAGAGAGGAGCCAGTCGGCTTTCAGATAAATACAGTGGGCCCTCGGGGAGAGAGGAGCCAGTCGGCTTTCAGATAAATAGGGTTTATAAAAATATGATTAAATGCTTTCTTAATACTGGGCATTCTGTCGTACATGTCACTTTATTTCTTGAGGTGCAGTTTATATTAAAAAAAAAACCAACCTCTAGACATTTTATAATTTTCTCTTTAAAAAGAAGGAATTTGAAAGCTCTTTGCTGTTAATTATTGATACTGGAACAAACACTCGTTTCTTATCCCAGAACTGAACATTTGACCTATGCTGCAAAGCCAAAACTGCCAATATTTGGGAAGAACTCCAGACCTGGATTTCTGTTTCATGACTAACATCTGTCTTTCCAATAGAGTGGATTAAATCAATGCAACCAGCGTGATACATTTTAAATTACTCAAAGTTCAATTCATTTTATATGAGCGCATACCCCATATGTTGTGCTGCCAAAATAGGTCACTGGGCCAAGAGCTCAAAAATAATTTAAATAAAGATTTAAAGAAATTAAAAAGGAAAATGACCTAAATTTACGTTACCATGAGTCCTTCTACAATGCTTTGAGGAATAAAACTGCCATGAGGCACTGGGGTCAGGAGGAAATTTTGCCACTGGGGATCCCATTTTCAGCAGGGACACCCTGACACGATGTTGGCCTGACGCAGCAGAGGGGATCTGGAAAAGTGCAGGAGCAGCTCAGGTGGATAGGGTGGAGGGGAAACCTTTGTAAGCCGCCTTTGCAGATACAGTGCAACCATGCTTTCAGGCACACCCAGCATGACAGCAGGCTGCAAAACCTACGTGAGATCAAATATTCAGGCAGTATGTCCTCACTGACCTCTCTCCCCTGTCCCTTCATCTGACTCCCATTGCTGCAGCTTCAAGAGATGCACCAGAAGTCAGGGAAGCTGGACATTTTATAGCACCCCAAATAAAAGATGGGCCCTGGAGACCATGCAGATTGCACCCTCTCTTGCCAAGACCTGACTTAAGTCCTAGAAGTCCCCTCCGAGGTTTGCAAGTAGGAAACCCTAAGGTCACGGGGAGGCTTTCACCTGGCTGCACATCAGCGTGTCACACTTGTTGGAAAGCCCCAGCGGGAGAAGGTCCCCGCAGCTGAGTCCCGGGCAAGCCCAGCCCCACTCCTGCTCGGCCTCCTGCCCAGGGCCCTGCTTCAGCCACCCAGACCCCCGCGGGACTCACTTGTCACCCTCGCAGACAGGCAGTGCGTAGGGAAACCTGCACTAGTCCATACAGTGCAGCGGGGGACGTGGCTGCCCAGCGCAGAGAGCTCTGGCAGACCCTGGCCATCCCTCCTGGCGCGGGCAATTGCCCTTTCCTCCCATCCACCCTGAGAAGCCTGGGCTGACCTGCAGACTGAGGCGTCTCTCATTTATCCACACCCTATAAAACTTGAGGAGAGGGAAACACAAGGAAGAGGGGGATGGAAGATCTGCAAAAGGGCCACCCTGGTGGCTAACCCTTTCCCCGGTCAGAGGGGCGGCTCTCCTAGGGGCGCATATGGCTTCTGGCAGCATCTGCCCCTGAGCAAGGATGAATTTTCAGGATTGGAGCAGTTGCATGTTTTTTTAATCCTGTTTCCCAGTAACTCACGCTGTCCCATGCTTTCTGAAAGAAGAACAAGCATTTGTGAGGACCCTCTCTGAAAGGTGATGGAAGGGAGAGGGGAGCACCCAGTGCTTGTGCTTGGTATATAGTATAGATTGGTATATAGTTTAGCTTAGTGATGGTTTTTGTCAGAGTTAGGTTGATGTTTGGACTAGATGATCTGAAAGGTCCCTTACAACCTAGGCAATCCTATGGTTCTGTGGTACAGTGGGATGGGAACTGAGCTCATTTTCCACCGTGGTCATCCGAGATGACCCTTGGGGACGCAGAGGTGCTGCTGCCCAGCCCCACCACCTCACCCGCAGCATCACCAGACCCCTCGGGGGCGATAAAGTTCTTTTCAACATCCCGACGGCAAATTTCCCTTGCGGGTGCGTGTTCCTTTAGAAATCACACCCAGACCAAA
>VYZM01008525.1:112290-144887 GCA_013398915.1 Dromas ardeola | reverse complement strand
ATCCCCCCCCCGCCCCGAATTCCCAACAAGGGAGGGGACAAGGCAAAGGAGGAGGAAACAAATCCCGGTTAACCATCCCGAAGGGCTTCGGGTCAGGCTGGGAGCGCGGCGGCGAGGAGGGAAGGTGGATTCCAAGCCAGCGCCCCGCGGGGGGCGAGTGGGGACCGGGCAGAAGGCAGAGACCCCACCGGTCCCCTCTGGGCAGGGGCTAGAGGAGGCCGCAGCCATCCCCCACACCTGGGAACTGGGGTGGGCAGTGCCACCAGTGGGTTCGGTTTGGACACCTTACGCCGTCTCCTTCATCATCAAAGTGACGCACAAGCAGAGGGTGAAGGAACCATCCCCAGAGTTTGAGAGCTCCGTTTTAGAGCATTCCCCCCCCCGTTTTAGAGCTCCTGCTCGGAGGCTCCTCGCTGCCAGCCCTTTCCCACCCGCTCCCCGCCACGCTGTGGGCCCGGCTGCGTTGCTACAGCCAGGTCTGGGTACGCAGAGCCGCCCGTCCAGCTTTGACTCTGGGCCAGGCGAACGCTTTGGACCGCAGCGGCGTGCCAGGGGCAGCAAACTCACCCATACCCTCTTCTCCTGGGTGCGCGTTTTACTGGGCGTGAAGGGTCTGGTTTTGCAAGCAGCAGAGCGCAGTGGCCTCGCGCAGGGCGCCGCAGGTGGGTGCGATGTTTGCTCTCAGGGCTGATGCAGATCTGTTTGGATTAGACCTGTTCAGGTGATCCAGGCGGGCCGCGTATTAAAAATGTTTTTGAATGGTTATTGCCTTGCCTTTTTTGGCTTTGTGTGACAGAGAGGGACAGAACACGTTTGCAGATACTTTAATGTAAGGATTTTATTTTCTACATTTACCTTGCAATCACATATTCAAAACAAAGCCATGCCTTTATCAAAACATAAAAGGGTCACCGTGGTGAGACGCTCAGACCCTGTCTAGTCAGAAACAGAGCAAAAGGCCTTTAAATAAACACATGGAGCAGAAAACAATTAGAACAATTTGCAGCGATTACCAGAGGTTCCCGTCTGTTCTGTTTCTCTAGCTGGCACAAACCCCTTTTTCACAGCTCTGGTTAGTCTCTCCTGCTGAACGGCAGACCACAGCTCAGCCGAGGATGTGCTGGGCTGCCTGGAAAGCGTGGTGTCCCTGCAAGGGGACTGGGCAGCACCAGCATGACAAGATGCCCACGAAAGGAGAATCCCAGGAGTGTCATCTTGGAAAAAGCTTAGATCCTATCTGGTTAAAAAAAAAAATATAGAGCGGCTGGGTCTTTCTTCTGTGCTGGTCCTGGTGAGGACCTGGGAATCAAACTGGCTTCTCGAGCTTCCCTGCCTTGCCTTGACCAGCAGAGTTTCTGAATTCTGCTAGATCCCAAATAGAGCGAAGGCAGCTTGTAATTCATTTGTGGTTGCTCTGGAGTTTTGCTGGCCATGGTGGGTTCTTGTTTTTTGATAAGATTTTTAAAAAGAATTTCTTTCCCTTGGAGGTTTTTTCTTTTTTTCTTTTCTTTCCCATTTTAAACCATTCTTTTCCCTGCAGACTCTGCAGAACCTCCAGGAGCATCCCCAGGGGTCCTGCTTTGCGCTCCTTCAGCGTAGCTGAGGGTCTCGTCCTCCCTCCCTGCTGGGTTACGGACATTTGCAGCTCAGCATTATTTTTTCAGTTCTGCTCTTGCAGTCAGGCTGTTCCCGCAGCATGGGAGCAGAGTGGGTGAGCTGCTCCAAGCCAAACTGGGAAAAGGCACTCAGCAGCGTGGCTTATTTTCTGTGCTTTTTTTGCCTTTCGTCTGGTTTGACTTTTACAGGTAGATAACAGGATTTCAGTCCCTAGCCAAGTGTCTCAAACATCCCACTAATTATAAAAAAAAAGGTATGCCAATTGAAAGTCAGATGTTTGGTGTTCATCCAAATCTTCATGCGGAAATACCCACATGCAAGCAGAAATTATTGCAGTAACACATTAAACTAAATGGTCGGTTCAGTTTCACAGTGTTATGAGCAGCTTCGTAATCACATCAGTGGGAACTGGGTGAGAATTAAATATTCTTTCATGCGCATTTTTGCCTGGAAATCATCAAGAACATGAAGTCCCCGACTCCGCATGAACCTGTGTACCTTTGATTACATGCGATTTATCTGCACTGGCATATAACTGGCTGCCTTTACAAAGCTGTTGTCTCAAACGTTGATTACACATCCTGAAAACATGATGAAGTCCTTGCCAAGTCTTCACATACTTAAGCCTGCTACGGTTCTTGCTTTTGGGGGATGGTAATTAATTAATATAACAGGTTACCTTGGCCATGGCGATTAAACTTTCCATTTAAATGCAGGATTTTAAAGGAAAGCCAGTTACTGATGAATACAAAAGCGTTTCTTAGTTTTCAGAAAATGTTATGCTCCCTTATCCAAAAAGACTCTTCCATACTCTCTCCTCTTGGGCATCGAAACACTGAAGTACAGGCAGTTCCTTTTTCTGTATGGTGGAAATATTTCTCCTGACTATCATCAATTAAAAATGTGTATTTAGTCTTTAATTTAGGTAGGCACGTTCCTTTTATGGTCAGCAGAAAGAAAGAGAAACTGCAAAGCATACTCCACCGTCTCTAAAAGCAGGCCACGTGATGGGTAGGATGAATCACCCCCAGAGGTCCCATCCTGCCCAGGACAGCCGGAGCAGCATCACCTCCACACTCATCATCCTCCTTTGTTTTTCAGCACCCGGAGGAGTATCGTTGGTTGTCCCACAACCCAACATCAACGCAACAGTGGCACAAAACATCTTGCTCTCCGTTGAATACTCTTGCAGAGGCCCCGCCACCGTTGAGTGGAAGCACGTGTCGAGCTGGGGCACCACCAAAATCGCTGAGTGGAAAAGTGGGAATTATGTCAACATATCCACGGTGTACAAGGGCAGAGTGACTACTTTTGAAAATGGCTCTATACAGCTTCTGAACGTGGGCATGAGAGATGCCGGCTACTATTTTATCACTGTAACGGAGGAGCATGGAACCAACACCTACGGCACCATCTTAGTCAACGTTTACGGTACAAACTAGATGGGAGTTCTTGGCTTTACCCTGTGTTTAAACATCAATCTGCTCATAATCCATTTTACAATATTCTTTTTTTCTGTCCTCCCTGCAGAGATTATCTACGAAGATTTACATTTTGTAGCAGTTGTCTTTGCATTTCTTGCTGCAGTATCTGCCATTCTGATCTGCTTCATGTGGCTCTGTAACAAATCTCTGCATCTATGTCAGAAGAAGACGACGCACAAACTAACAGGTATCTCTCTAAGAATGCAGTCGAGGCATAGCGTTTTCAAGTCTGAATTTTGAGCCCAAAATTCACTTGTGATTTGAGCCATAAAGTGCTAAGCGGGGACACTGAGAAACAAGACTGGAAGGGCTCAGTTCAGTTAACCTGTTCAACTCTTTACTAGCTGAGGCAACTGAATAATAGGTATTTAGTTGCAGAACAATCCGCAGGACACCTACATTATACATTTTACATGAGAAACCACAAAACACTTGCTAACTTCAAAACTTAGGGAGAAAAGGCCAGAGCTGCAATAACCCCCCATCAGAGGGCATGAGTCAAAGTCAAGAGCATCAGCAAGGCTCTCAGGGTCTGCTCCAGAAGGGCATCTCCTTGGGGGGAAATACTCAAATGGCCCTTGGGAGTGGCCCCCACCTCACTTCATGGAGGACTGGACCATTTCCTCTCCCCTCAAACCCCCCTCTCATTTGTCCTCACGTTTGATCCAGTCCTGGACTCCAATAACCACTGACTAATACAAACCCAGATTCCTAACACACGGCAAAGACACCAGTCATGAAAAGCAGATCAAGGGAACACAAGGGCTGCACTGAAGGGAACATTCACATATTAGAGAAGACATTTCCAAGCCACAGCCAGGGATATTCGGCCGAGGCAGCAAGACAAGGTGCCACGCTACAGGCCTGGGCTCAAGCTCTGGGCACATCCTTGGAACAGGAGGTTTCTTTTACCACTTCAAAACATTTCAGGCGTTTACCTCCCTTCTTTGTAAGTGCGGATCCACTAGTGGTTTCTTGCTCTGTAGGTAAAAGGTCCGTATTTCTTCTCTAATAAGTGCTGCTTAAGCTGTTATGTCACAAAAAGCAGTCTAAGTATCAATATTTTACCAGACCAACACAGACACTCAAGAATCCTAAGCCTCGTAGCTCAGACCTAATATGAGAGGAGATTAATTTGGCTCAAGCTGTCTCTTCCTTTCTGCTGCTCACCTACAGCTCTACGGGCTGCTGCGGTTTTCACGGCGCACACACCGCTCACAAGCTTTTGTAGCTACTGAAAAATTTTACTGTCATGCCAGAACATAGAGGCTTTTGTTTGGATAAAGCCTCTCCTTCCTCCAGTTAAAGCCAATCTTCCTACAGAACCAGAGATTGTGTTCTCCCAGAACATGATCCAAAGCAGGGACCTAACTTCTGCCCCAATTCCACCTTAGATGAGCCCTCCTTTTGAAAGCCACGTAGAAGGAGGGGCCCTATGGATTTTAGTTTTCATAGTGCCTTTAGTCTTGTATGGGAAGAAACCAGTGTCACTTTAAAGATTGTGAGGGACTGTTTATGCAGTTAAATATTTGAAAAACTTGTATTTAAAACCTAATTGTAGATGAGTAAGCTTGAGCTAACATGAAAAAGTTCAAAATGTCTCGGCTATTAACACAGCGTTGTTAATTTTGGAACGCTGGCCTTCCGATCCATTTGCCAATCAATAATAATATCCTTTTATTTGCAGCGAGTACAACTGAAGAGATTGAATTGGAAACCATTGAGTGTTAGCCAAGGACTGTCTCATAACAAAAATAACAATTCTACCTCAGGAGAAAATATTGGCAAGGGAAGCAGGAAGAAACCTAAAAGGTAAAATGTTTGTGACTACTGTAGAAACATCCTGACTTGCAAATTAATCAGACATGAAATCAGTGGTGTCTGATGGAGCTGTGTTGACCTGTTAAGATTTCGGCTCTGCCAGCTAAGGTCAAAGTCAAAGAGAGTATGCTTTCATGCTGAGCACAAACACATTTTTGTGGCTAATTAATAAAATCTACAGCCTCTACCACTCTTAAAAATAACCAACCAACCAAGCCTCTGAGATCAACCCATAAAGGAAATGATCGTGGCCTTGAAGGACACCTGTATTTTGGCTACAGCAAGTCTCCTATTACAGACAGAGCAGCCATTAGCATCCTTCAACATAATAAATTTAATGTCTAATTACAGTATTACATTAAAAAATTAATTGCAAGGATTGAATCCTGTTTATTGAGCCTATGTTGCTACTTTTGGGCGTAAGGAATTTCCTGAAGCTCTGAAGACAAACTGTAATTCTTCACGAGACAAAACTGACTTTGAAACAAGGCCGAGCTGGTCAAAGTTCCCTCCCTTACTTTTCCAGTTGTTTACACTGCCCCGGGATATTAACACACATTTTATGACATTACTAGAGAAGGTTATTAAAACAAGGAACTATGCACGGGCACCAAAGAGGACACCGTCTGTAACGATTAGAGCGGTCAGATAAAATACTGACACATCACAGCAGTGGGGTGGTGAGGAGTTTCATTGTGAGAGATGTCGCGTCCTTTGCAAAGTTAGGCTATTCATCAGCGGGCTATCTGGCAAGAAAAGTTAAAACAGCACTACTTTGAAATTTAGCATTTACAAATACAGTTCTGAACTTGCTCTTGTTGAGAAGCCCCCTTTGCTCTCCTGTGCTGTAAGGAAACACGAAGCAATCTAACTAGTGTTCTCTTGAATCTGCATATTGCACTTACATTTTCCGCCTGCTGGTGGAATAACATTTCCTTTTGTGAGTGAGAAAGCACTAAACTGACTGAGCTTCAAATCACCCTGTTTTGCTTTTGTAAAGAGAAGAATTTTGCAGCGTGAAATAAACTTTGAAAAATGTAAGAGACCACGGACTAGTCTGTGTCTGCAGATTGCCACGGGGCTTTTTGAACTGAACTTCTGCCGCTTCTCTCGCGCTTTAGCTCACTTGTTTGCAAAAAGCTTTTACAAGACAGGCTGCCAGAGCCTCCCCTCTGGCCAGGGACTACGAAGCTCAGCAGGTACGATGGGTTAGATTTGGAAAAACAAAGAATTTCTCACCAAGCGCATAACGATGCAGACAGGCTTTTCCCAAAGCAGCCTGCCCACAATTCCTGTAAAAAGTCATCCCCGGATTGAACCGGCCATTTGCAGTACAAAGGGCCTCTCACTCACTCATAAATTCAGGTACCAGATTCAGCTGGTTGCTCTTTCCTGCATCTAGGAGAGGGGTCAAAAAAGGTGAGAAATTTAAAATAGTAATAATAATCTCAGCTACAGCACATCTCGGGAAAGTAACAGTTTGTTCTAATTCTTCACTTTAAGTATGTATTACCAGTCTTCCGTATCTTTGAGTGAATTAAACTTTGACGCCACAGAAGTTTTAAGTGCATCTTTTAAATCACCAAGCTTGAAGTACTCTGTAAAGTACGCATATGGCATACAGAAAACACAATTAAATGGTTTTTTTTTTCTGCTCATCTATTTCAGGTATTTTTTTTTTAATCCCTAAATTTTGGAAGTTGAATGATAAATTACGCATAAGGGTGAGCTGAGTGTATCGCAGGTGCTCTGCCAGACTTGTTTAGAAAGGACAAAAAGCGCAGCTTACATGTGCCACCGTTATTATCTGCAACGTTGACTTGAATGCTGTAATTGCCAAAGGAAAAGTCGGGCCAGGCATACAGGCGTGAACAACCTTCTGCATGCACTGCTGTAATTGTAGAGATCACTTATGCTTTTAAACTACAATATTTGAAAGTTGGGATGAAAGTAGGAAGTGACCACTTAAAATCCTTCAGTTTAAGATGCACTGTAACAGCAGTAGGAAGTTTTCAGTTAGCACAGTTGTTCTACCTCTCTCAGCTCAGCTAACGATACAGCAACTTCAGGCACCCATCCTTGGCTACTGACGCCGGTGCCAGCCTCGTTTTTGGGTAGCAATATCCTAGATGAACAAGGATTCAAAGAATATTCAGCGAGGACACCCAGTACAGTTAGCCTATATACTGCTGTTCATATTGGCAGTTCCTCACCCACAAATCTTACCCAGAATTTGACATGCTTACTCTACATTTGTATAATACATTTTCTGAAACCGGTATTTGTCGATAGGCATTATTAACGTCAATACCCGATACACAAAACGTGAGGCTAAGCTGTCTGTAGCAGTTTGCTATGCTGGAGGTGACCAAAGTATCTAAAGTCTCATGGCAAGCTGTTGAAGTGGACATTTAGAAATTAATAGCTATTATTACCCCAGTTGTAAACTCCATGCAGAACAGCAGCAAATTTATTATTTAGAGCATTCCAAGCGATCAAAGGAACTAAGGCATCTCCCATTTAAATTTTAATTAAAGAGATGTCCAAGTTCACAAGATTGCTTTGGCAATCAATTGTAAAGGTCTTAATCATCCATTAATGTCTTCGTTTCGTGTTCAAAGATGCACTACCAAGAATTTCAAGACTGTCCCCTCTGTTAGAAACCTAATCAGCCTGTTTTCCATTAAAATTAGGAATCCCTGTGTATTCAGCACTAAAAGACAAACTAGTCAGGTCCCTAACCATTTTATTTTTTTTTTTAGTTTTTTTTTTTGCAGCTAGGCCTGAAAGTCTTGCCAAATGTCTTCACTGCTGATGTGCAGTGCTTGCGCTTCTGCAACACAGGAGAAGTCCTCTTGCATCCGTTGTTTCTTTTCAGAAGGGGACAAATCCTGCAACTATGAGACCCTGATACCTCCTCAGTGATCCTATTACTTGGTAACGAAGATCTTATTTGATGAAAAGGCCATCACTGCATGCAGACCTGTCAATTTAGGTTAAGAACAGTGAAGTACAACAGCTGCTTTGGATACACATGGAGCAGCAGCTTCCCGCAAGCAGTTGCTTAATATGTATTTCCTACAACTATTCTTTATTGCTCAAGAATACAGCAAAATAACGACTGTCACCATACAAGTATTACGTTCAATTCAAACATGTTCTATGTGCAAGAAGTTCTCAGATATATATATACACACACACACACCTCGTAACACACAATATGGACATAAGTCTGAACCAGTTCATACCGACAGCTTTCAAAAAGACCTTTAGCAATTAATCATCAAACATAAGAAAAGCTTTGTGCTACACCTTACTAGAAGCTTCAAGAAGGCTACAATTACAACCAAAAAAGTCAAAATCTTAACTGTTATTATTTTTAAGAGACCTCAGGAGAGCTGATCTTGGGGGGGATATTATTGTTTCCCTGGATGATAATCAGTTCCAGTGCAGGGGGAAAAAAAAAAAATAAAAGAGAGAAAAAAGAACAGCACAAGTGTGGTGATCCAAGGTCTACTGCACGAGAGTTACCTGCTTCTATCCAGACATGAATTTACACGTCACCCACAAACTCAAATTATCAGGAGAATTTTGCAAGGAGAGCAAGACCCCTTCCTCTACATGCTCGCAAAAAACGATGACAGAAACAACCAGCAAAGTAACCGACACCACACAGGCTCATTTGCAGCCATCAGAGAGGGAAGACATTTGCCACAAGCTGTGACTTCATAACACCCTCAACTTAAACAAATCGCCAAGTAAATACATCTCTTAAAAAGAAACGGGTAACCCAGAAGCCGTATCAATGTACAAACAAACCCCAACTCAAGAACGTCACGCAGTGAAGACTGTTCCTTGAATCTTAAGTTTTGTTTAGCCTTAATTCTTGACAAGGGAGCTCTGCTTCTCCGCTGTTGTCCCACTTCTAATCAAGCAACTCCATTAGCTTCCGCAAGGACAGCACTCCCTGTGGTATATGCCACTAAAACACTTACCGATGGCACAACTCTATTCTAATAATTTGCTTTTTTAGGAAATATTTGCAAAGATCTATTGACAAAAGGTGGGGCATGGGGGGAAAGGGAATGACTCTGAGCAGACACCTTTCATGCAGGAAAGGCCACTGAATTTAATTTTATCAAAGAAAAATACATTAATTACTCAGCTATGTTACTCTAGATAGAGGAATCTGCAAAGATACAAGCCGAAACTTTTCAAAAGTTGTATTTTATGTCTTTGGAAAAAAAGTTTTATTACAAACACCACAATGGATATATCTGTACAGGAAATAAATTTGCTTTTGCTTTCTTGTGTTGCCCCATAGGTTCCATTTCCCTTTGCTGCACGGGCAGTGATGGTTCGCAGCACAGCAATGATTCAAAGCCCCCACGGACAGGCTGACAGATTATTAGCATGGAGTTAGGGCGGCCATGAGGAGTTCCATTTTATACACAAAGTTACGCCCTTCCATTTTATTCCACTGCACTTCCTTGAACGGCCCTCGGAGATGATTCCACTTGTTGTCTTGCAGTACGTCGCCTTTCGGGAGATCCTTGCACTGACTCCGTGGAAACTGAACCATAACTTTGCTGCCACTTTCCGGACCATTACGTACTGTGATGAACAGAGAATTTTATAAGCGTTTTTACACTGTAAGAGTTCCTCATATTAAATATCCTTCCTCATGTATGCTATACATTACTCCTACTCAATTCCAAACATGCTGAAAGCAAACAAGGGAAATTACCTAACTTTTTTAAGTTTTTCTCTTTGAATTTCCCCCTCTCTTATCTTCCACTTCTTTCTGGGCAAAGTATTGATTCTATTTAGGTGTCAGTTCCATACACGAAAGAGATAGTCTCTAGACTTTTATAGAATAACGTCCATTTATAGCAAAATGTTTCTAGAAACAATCTCAGAAAGAGACCTACAAAGCCTGGAGAATTTGCTAAAGAATTTTAAGTTTTTCCATACATTTGCAACAGAAAACACTACCTGAAATGGCATAGTCTCCATTTGGTGATGCTACAGTTATTGCTGATGCATTGCCAATACTCTCCACTGGCCCCAGACCAACATGATTACTGAAACTCAGCACGTGCCATCCCATAACTTTCGCAAGCTGCTGAACTGCATGGACTTGGTGCTGCGACATCTGAAAAATAACAAGAAGTTTGTCTTCTGTTCAGTATTTGCACACCACAGAAAGAAATGCATACTGATTTTACCAGGCCTTTTTCCTTCTGCTATACGGTAGTTATTTATAAAAGTGACTTTGTCTTATAGATTCTCTAGTTTCAGAGGAACTTTTTTTGGTTTTTAACATACATGCTATGTAGGTGCTGGGAACCTGTTGTGTTATTTGAATTTAGACTAGTTCCTTAACACCACTGTATTAAGCACAGTATGCAGTCAGATGAATTTTTCATAGGTATATGGGCTTATGCATTTTATTTAACCGTTGCTTTCAATTTACAAAAACCTTTATTTAGGTCTCAAGAACTAGTTCAAGAGATACAAACAGGATTTTGAAATACTCCTTTCTTTGAATGAAGATGAGACCTCTGCTGTAAAATACATAAAATCTGTGATAGATACCATAGCAAACTCCGGAAAAAAAAAAAAAAAAAGGTTGAGGTTCTCAGATGCATTATCATCTCCATTAATACTCACGTGTAAGCACTGGGGTTTAACGGCTTAGAAGTTTAAATGCTAATGTTTTTTTTGTATCAAGACTTAACACTTGTAACAAGGAAGAATCTAGCACCATTCAGCAGTTTTCTGTGAAGAAGTTTGAAAATACTTCACCAAAAAGAGATAGCATCAGCAGAATCTGTTTCAACTTGTTTTGTGTGTCATGGAGTTTCGTATAACTGCAACAGGCCAACCACTGTTATTAAAGACCTGTATTTTTACTATTTATAATGCATAGTAGGGAGACTGTCACTTCTGACTAAAACCAGCAGCTTGCTCTAAGCAATTAAGAAAACACAGTTCATTCAAATATCAGCTGATTTAGTAATGGCTGATGCAAAGTGAGCATTAACAAGACAATGTTGAAATGACAGTAATTGTGGCCTCATTAAGATCTCTACTCTAGATAGGACTCGGTTACAGTAAGTTTCATATATTGAATACTTTATTGTCTGCTCTGACTCTCTCTGACATGTTCTGAAGTAAGCAAAATTTTTGCGCTCCCATAATGAGTAGCATAAAGAAAGGTATTTTAAATGGGAGGCAAAAAGTTATTATTACTACTGACCTTAGTAAAAATTGGCATTATATTTGAGTAACAGTTGCTAAGGTCACTATACAAACATACTGAAAAATTCAGTCATCCACCTTCCTATTTTCACTAACATTTTTTCTAACATTTTCTACATAAAGGTGACATTCTAACTATTTCTATTTCCCGAACACTACAAGAAAGGGAAGCGTAATGTATACGAGTCTACCTGAGACAAAAGGAAATCCTGCAGTTCTTGCTCTTGATGGGACAATGTAATAACTCTTCCATCTCTGTGCACGACTCTGATCTGCTCAACCCCGATGTTCAGCTGTAGCTGAATGGATCTTTGAAGACAAAATGGATATTTATTCAAAATGTATTACAGCACTTACAGAATCCCTCCCATTCATGGACAAGAACTCTAAGATGAAGACGATGCAAAGCCTATGGAATATGACAGCAACTCCAAACATTTCAGTCTCATCACTTGCCACAACAGCTCCCTCTATACGGCAGGGGACATGTTCTGTGGCATGTTCCCAGACCTGGTCCACTGCTCAGGTCATGGAGCCTCCTGCGGTGCCTCACAGCTCCCTCATTGCCACTGTGCCCAAGTTTCCTTCCAGAGGTGCGGAGGAAAATAGTGTGTACTCAGGGCCTATTCTATCCTACAGCCAAGACTCAGGCAGCATGTGTGCTCCGGAACTGAGGCTGCAAACTGCACCAGTGACCGCAGTCTGCTCCACACTCTGGACACAGCCAGGGAGGATTGCTCAAAATGGAAAAAACAACGGGTTCATCCACTGTCAACACATTAGTTAATTCACTGCTGGTCAGCATGCGGACATTCATTTCTGGAAGATGAAATCTCGTATTTCGATGACAATGTGACAATGTGCCTAACGAAGAGCATGAATTACAAGTGCGCGTGCAGCCAAGCCAGGACTGAGCACTAACTATCTCTCCATGATCAGACTGGAAGTTTAGAATCCAGCACATACAAAGATACTTTATATTCAGCTATCTCTATCCAAAGAAAATCTCCTCTTAAATGGCCACTTTCACCTTCAATTCCTTCTTTGAAAGGAAACTGTGCTAGTTAACTACTTACTAAGTTTCTACATTAAAGTGTAAAGTAGGTGAAGAATTCTCTTAAGGTGGTTGTTCCCCCCACAACTCAGGGAAACACACACTCACACACAAATAACGGGCTCCTGCTTGTCTGTCTGAAGAGAATCTAAACCTGTAAAACACAACTTGAATACAGTTTGCCATTGTTGCGTGCTTCTACAACCAAAGAGATACATGCATTTTCATACTTACTTGCATATCTGTTCGTATCCCTGAGAAGTTATGAGAACTTTAACACTGGATTCATAAACGTCATTTATATTGGACCAGTGGGCCTGAATCTGAGGATCCTCAATACGACTAGCCAGACTGTCAATGGTTCGAGCAGTTCTAGAAGACAAAAACATATTCCAGCCACAATAATCTAGACAGTTTGTGCTGTTATCTTCTTTAAATGAAATTAGTAGGTTATTAGTTTGAGGTTGGGTGGGCTGGTTTTTTTGTGGCACACAAAAAAAAAAAAAAAAAAAAAATCGCAAATTTTACAGAACGATGTAGATCAAAGTTCTATTTCAGCACCAGTCTGGTGCTAATGAAGCATACTTATTTACTCTGTATATTGCACATGCATTCTGCGGAAGTATTACAGTGATATTACTCCTCAGAATCGGTTACTACACAGCAAAGAATACTAAAATGGATTGATGCAGTTTAAGAAAAGTAGGGACAACTATCAGCAGCCTACATCACAACTGTCACAGAGATCTCAAAGAAATCTGGTATTGTTTTGCCCTTTTTTTTTTTTTACTAGCTGAGTGTTGTTTCCTCATATTCATGATATGTTATTAGTTCTTCGTACTTAAAAATAAAGACTATTTTAACAGTGAAAGAAGAAGCTGGTTTTAAGAACACTGAAAAAAGATCAGTTGTATTCTACATAATGGTACATTTTATTGTAACTTTGACAAGAATAGCCTGTGGCCTACCTGCGTCTCAAAAAGATATGTTTTGCCTGCTTTATTATCTTTTCCAGAAGTCCTTCATTCGACTGTAAAGAACTGATATCATTTTTATCAAAAGCCTGGGGTCCTGCAAGTCTCATTCTCTTATGGCCAAAAGGCGCACTAGCTGGATGTGGCATCACTGTGGAGCTCAGGGTTTGCTTGTGACACTGCAATAAACAACAGATGTTATAAAAGGAAGTGACCAAATAATATGTCTGCAAGAAATAATACGTATACTACAATATGCTGCTTCACATCATGTTTTTTAAGCGTATGCACTTTCAAAAAGTGCAACTTCTTGACTTTATAAACTTGACAGCACTTTAAAGCCAGCTTTACACTCGTACTTTGCCTCTGCTGTTTATGCAGGTCTTTCAAACCTTATGAAAAGTTATTTTTTTAAAAAAGGTGCTACATAACAAAAATTTGGTAGTATCGCAATAGCTCCTACTAGTAAGTCTGCCTTGTATACATCTCTACAGACAGACAGAATGGTCAAACAAAACTAACGGAGGCATTTTAGAGGCGAACACCGAGGTACAAAAAGATTTAGCAACCTGTTGGAAGTCAAGAAAGGAAATTCACAACAGAGCTGGGCACTGAGCCAAAGCTTCATGAAACCTCGTTCAGCGTTTCAAACACTGGACTATTCCACATGACTGCATGACTTGCAGAGCCATGCTCTTAAGGAGATGGACACTCTCTGGAACACGGTTTCACAACTGCTTAGATGTCTAAAATTGTGCTCTCTTCCTGATTAGACACAACCTCAACCTTCTACCCCAGGCCCTTCTGCTAGATTATACGAGAATCTGAAACACTTAAGCAGAGAAGTGGACCTCAAAAGAAGCAAAGTTATTATGGTCACTGATGGTTCTTTCTTCTTGGGAGTACGGCCTGAACAGATCCTCACTTAAAGTACTTGACAAGCACTAATTAGACACAAAGAAAAAAGGGAGACTGATGAGCTCTACTGGAAAAACCTTGCATGGATTTTCTGGAGTGAGCAGCCGGGCCTGAGGTTAAGTAAAGAACGTTCTTTACTTAGTAAGGAACTCCCTAACCACCCCTACATAGTAAAACTGTTCAGTAGGTTGCCTTACCCAAATGGATAGAAATTGCCTGGCCTCTAGTGGCACTCTGTTGTTACAACAGCACCACACACTATGTAGAAGACTAAACAAAAGCCCAAAAACTCTTCAGTACTGGACCATAAATGCATTACCTCTCTGATAAGTTGATGCAAATTATGTTCCAGAACATAGAGATGATCCTCTGGATTCTGTTTTTCAGAAGCAGACTTTTGTGATTTTTTGTCATTGGAAGAGTGACACAGAGAAATAGACAACTGCAAACCTGTATAAAGCAGATTAAAATAAATAATAAACAAGGACACTGACAATTTTCAAGCACGCTACTGAGCACTGCTTTTTCTTCACATTTTATAGTCAGTAGTTTTACAACCAGTATTCACCACACCAGAGAAAAATCAAAGAATAATGTTGAAGAGCACAGCACCAAAGGCAAGGAAGACCTGCTACTCACTGAAGTGTTGACAGGCCAACTGTTAACTCACTAGGTGCATTTCACACCGATTTCTATGGCTCAACCCCACACAAAAAGAGAAGTCCCCAGGAACTCATTTCTTCCCCAATGAAGGAATGATTTTCCACCATATAAAATTTAAGCAATCCAGACACACAGTTCTTCACGATGTAATCAGTTGTGTACCCGTTGCACGAACAGAGGATTCACCAGTCGACTCTGAGGCACCTTTATGCTGTTTAATTATCCTCATTGAATAGCATTAGCCTCCGTTCTTCTGAAGACCCATTAACTCAAGTCTTAAATTTCACCTGCATGCAATCCAGGAGCAGTAACTTATGCACAGCTCCAAACTGCAACGAGCACATGGCATTACAGTTGATAGCTTTAAGTGCTACTGACAAAAAACACAAAGAAAAATAATCCAAAATCCACACAATAAAATATGAGTAAACTAGAAACTAAAGTGCATTAGTTTAATTTTTCTATACTTAGCAAGCAAAATTCAATTTTTATTTTATTTTTGTTAAGAACAGAGTGTTAAAAAAGGTCACATCAATCAGAATTTCAGTTCATGTTTAAGCAAGTAATCATAGGTTAAGAAGTCTTAAAAAGTTTCCTACCTGGGAAAGGCTGGGAGATTATCTGATTTTTCACAACAATGTGAGGAATTTGTGATTTAATTTGAACAGCTTCTCGTGACAGCTGGGCAAAAATTTCTTTGCATAAAAGAACATTCTGTGCAGTCTCCAACTTTGTCTGCCAGTGTGGAGAACCTGAAAATATAAATCAACGTTTGCAGAAGAGTAAAGAGAAGCTACAAAGGTAGCTTCAGATACCAGACACTGTGCAGTGCCTAGAAGTAATCACTAAGATAAGGTAGTCAGTATCTTCTATACAAACTGAGTATTTTCAGAATTTTATCTCAGTTAAGCAAGCACTTTAAGGTAACACTAGTGCACTTTACTTCAATTTTACAAATATGTACGTTGTGAACTGCAACTCCCTATTACATTCCCAGGCCTTTTGTGAACTTTGTGCATGAGCCCCTGCCTCTTAGGTTGCAATTTACTTTCAATGATACTTCTAGCTTTATTAAATTCACTCTACAACAAACCACCAAATAATGTTTAATTCATTTCTGTGCTTTCACAGGATTTATCGGCCTAACACTCTTGGAAGATTCTGGTCTGAGTAGGTGCACAAACTCTGTACTGTACCCTGAATACCATATGAAACATCTACTTAATACAACATCCTGTCTATGTTCAAGACAGCACAAGCATCGGTGTCACAGATCATCATGAAATAAAAGCCTGCCAGTTCTTTTTAATCCTAAAGAGTTAAGGATTGAATTTTTAATCCCAAAGGGTTACACCTTCAGATACTGTCACATTATCAAATGAAGCAAGCTACTATCTGCCAGGTGAGCTGTTGGTAATCAATGTACATGCTGCCAACCCACTTTCAGATTCATAGAAAACATACGAGCCACAGAAACAAATGATGCATTTGGGGCAAAGTTAAGAGCAAACGCACATCTAGTCCGGTTGATCCACAACACCTTGGTTTGCTTTTGGTCACTCGCTCAAACTCTTAAGGACTAACAAAGGGCACTCCAGAATACCTAAAACATAATCCTAGTAATTTTATTTAAGAATTGAGTAAACACATATGAACAACTGAAATACACTTTGAAAGCATCATCTTTCTAAAGCCCAAGCATCACCTACACAGAAAATTTCAGTTTAAATAAGAATATTCTTGCTCACTCTTCTTTCAAGCTAGGTTTTTCAAATAAACAACAGATGCAAATACATGTCTTGAGAATCTGCTCAGAAAACAACATGTAGCTAGCTATACCTGGTTTTGATTTTGGCATGGGTCTTTTGAAAAGATTGACTGTACCAAGGTCACCAATGTCCGGAGCTTGTTTCTGAATAGAAACCTAGGCAAAAAGAGAACGTTATTTGATATTTGTTCTCTGTTGAAAGCACACAAATAACAAAACAAACCCCATGCTGTATTATTAAAATTTCTCTCACAAACCTTTATATAGGCTGATCCTTCTAAATCACTTGGAATTTGAACATCCAAAGGACAGTAATCCTCAGGTATCTTTTTATCCAAGTCAATGTCAGTGTTCTTTATCACTTCAAAAGTGCCGTGATGAAGAAACAGGGAGCCTAAGAAAGGAAAGGCAAAGACATACATACTATAAAGCATCTTCTGCAAATAATGAAGCTCATACCTCCATTTTGGAAGAACACGTATTTCTAAGTCTCCAAACCTCCATAATTGCGCTTGACTCAAATGTCTTAATGAATTCTTTAAAAAATAGGTAAATTAGAAAGCTCATTTCAGCACATCAACATCTCAGTCCTCCAGTGTCTGATGTGCCAAGTTTTACAGTAAGGTAGCAAGTAGTATTTAATGGTTATGGGAGAAAACCAACAGTGTTTCAAAATGGTGGCAACAGAAGCAGGGAAGGAGAAAAAGATATGTTTGGTCAAAACAAGACAAAAAAATTAACTGCCCAAAGTTTTGCAAGCAAGTAGCTTAAGGTGCAACACCCCTACAGATTTAAGGGAATGCTGATGATGTTTGGCTTGCAGTCTTAAAACTATGACAGTGTTCAGTCTGTAAAAACCAGCCATACAGCCAGTCATTCAGGTGGGACGGATACAGGCAGATGCCCACATCTGTCCTAGTTGCATCCCTTTAACATCCAGAGCACAGTTCATCTAGTTAAGGATAAATCACCTAAGAGGAGACATATCCTGGGTTACATCTACAGCTTCTTCATGAACACAAGATTAATAAGCCTAAATTTGACAACGATAACAACTGGAACCTAACATAACCGGTTTAGATGCCTGCTTTGTATCTACATCTTAAGTTAGGCGAGATTCTGTACTCACTCCATAATTGGTTCTAGAACTCTGGGCTGGTTACCCACTCTTACTGAAATCCATGAAATAATGCCTATTCTCAGTACCATTTCTCATAAACGTGGGAATAATAGGTATAATAAATCTGTCTTCACTCACAGAAAAATGCAAAATCCTCCTCAATCTTTTAAAATGCTTTACAAATCAAATATAGATAAAAGCCAAAGATTCACAAGGTCTACCTGTCAACCGACCAACTACATTGTCTATGTAGAATTGCTTCTGTAAAGGAAACTTTACTATAATCCTACACAATTAGCTTTTAAAATCAATTTCTAGATTGAGGATGGCAGCATATTTTCCCTGATAATGAACCAAGTTTCCTCCTTTTATAATTCGGTCTCATAACTGCAATACTATTTTATTGTCTGGTATTGTTTTATATTAAAAATTTCCATCTGTTTTTCCAGTTACAAAAAAAATATTCTTAAAATATAAATACCTATTCTTGAGAGAAACAAAAGATCCTATTGTATACCTGCACTTCTGTAGCTCAGATCACCAAGAATTTTGTCTCCCACTTTCCTCAGCTTCCAGTGCTGTCTCAGTCTTAGCAGTTCGGAGTTGAAGTCTCTTTGTCGCTTATTTTCCTGGTTTTCTGCAACCGATTTGGATAATCTTTCTGCGCCTTTCAACAGGATTTGAGCTGCTCCAGCCAATGACTTCTTTTTCGAAATCAACTGTAGAAACTGAGGATTCTAGTAACAAATAAAGAGAAAAACTTTTTGTATCTTAATTCACCAAATATTATTAGTGAAACTAATTGACAGTGACTGATAACTTAGTTTAGCTCATTGTTCATTAACTTATTTAGAATAACTTTCATGACAATATTATACAGCTACAAGTAGCATTTTGACTTACAGCTTCAGCAAAGAGGCCTTTGAAATCAGCCTCACCTCCCATAAAGCACATCGCAAGGAAAATTTCACTAAATCTTGTATATATCATACACAAAAAACACCAGTGAAATAAAATCTTCAGTATCAAGCCATAAGAACTACGCAACTAGATAGAATATACCTGTTTTGGAGGAAGGGGATCCTGAACAACAGGATCAAGAGTCATGAACTTTTTATCCTTAACAATACTCAGAACATCATACAACACGCACATCTCAGTCAAGGCGCTTCTTAAGTTGTTCCTCACTGAATCCCAAGGCCAAAGGGATGGCTGAAACTTTACCAACCCTAAACATAAAACAAAAGAAGGGAAAACAATGGATTGTAAAAAGATACCGTCTAAGGCTCATTCTTAAACCACACAGTGGTCATTACGGCACGAAATACAACATAACAGCACGATGTCTGGGTCTATCCTTTTCCACTCTACCACTGTGATTTGCTGGGACTCGGTCACAAACATCCCGACCCACGGGGGAAGGCAGGCGAGGCCCAAGCGCCCGTGGGGCTGCAGGCCGGGCACGCCCACAGCCCGGCAGGCCTCCCTCAGCTGCAGCCCGGCGAGGGAGAGCTCAGGGTCCGGGCTCACCGTCCCTCACCTTCCTCATCCTCCGCCTCGCCCGGCTCAGCCCAGGCACGGCCCGCCGAACCCGGCTCGTCCTCCTCGGAGCCGGAGCCCTGGCTGAAGTCGATGCGCTGCGCCAGGCGCGCCAGGTTCTGGGACATGGAGAGGGGCTGGAGGTAGGTCTCGCTGCCATCCAGCCCCACCTCCTGCACCTGCTTCTCGCACGCCGACTCGATGCTGATGCGCACCACCGGCACGCCCGCCATCTTGGTGCGGCCTCCCACCCCCCCGGCCGGCGCGCGACCCCCGCCCCGGCTACGGGTACCGGGAGGGGGCGGGGCCGGCGCCGGACAGACTCGGCTGTTTCCGGAGGGCGCTCGGGAAGGGGCGGGGCCATCGGGAGGAACGCTCGGGTATTTCNGGGTATTTCCGGAAGGCGCTCGGGAGGGGGCGGGGCCAGCGCCGGGCGGGCTCGGCTGTTTCCGGAGGGCGCGAGCGGCGGCCGTTTCTGAAGGGGCGGCGGCGGCCGCGGGTGCAGCCTGCGTTGCTGCTGCCACATTTCCACCGCCGTTGACAATGAGCGGCCGCTTTCCTTTTCCCTCTGACGGCGCAGGCAACCCCCAGCCGGATTGACCCCTCAGAGGTGCGTCGATATTTCTTTTACAGTGTTATGTTTGACCAGAAGCTGGTTTGATTCCCTGTTCTAAACATAAATTCGCTTCTGGTTCCCCAGCACCAGCTACGACCACGCAGGGAGCTTAACCAAATAGCAAAAACAAACCCCAAAACCACAGTAATACTGAAGGTAAGTTGAAATCCAGTTCTGGGCTCCCCAGTTCAAGAAGGACAGGGAACTACTGGAGAGAGTCCAGTGGAGGGCTACAAAGATGATCAAGGGAATGGAGGATTCCTCACCTGTGAGGAAAGGCTGAGAGACCTGGGTCTGTTTAGCCTGGAGAAGAGAAGACAGAGGGGACCTCATCAATGCTTGACAATATCTAAAAGTGGGGTGTCAAGAGGATAGGGTCAGACACTTCTCAGTGGTGCCCGGTGACAGGACAAGGGGCAACGGGCACAAGCTGGAACACAGGAAATTCCATCTCAACATGAGGAAAAACTTCTTTACTTTGAGGGTGTCAGAGCCCTGGAACAGGCTGCCCAGAGAGGTGGTGGAGTCTCCCCTGGAGATACTGAAAACTCGCCTGGATGTGTTCCTGCCCAGCCTGCTCTAGGTGAACTTGCTTTGGCACCTGGGAGGTTGGACTAGATGATCTCCAGACGTCCCCTTCCAAGCCCAGCCATTCTGTGATTCCGTTTGAATTCAGTCATAACCATTTAAATGACACGAACACTCTGAATTTCTCCCTTTTACACAATTAGGAAGTCAGCAGTTTAATGCTCTCGTGTTTATTCTTGACTCTGATAAACGTGCATAATTAAAAGCCTTACAAAAATCAGCATTTGTATTTTAGAAAGACTGACTTGCTGCGCTTTGCACCACAGCCTCCTCCCAGTTTCAGTCTCTCCCAATGAGGTGCGTCTCCTGGGGCCGGTCGATGCGGAAGAGCTGCTCGGCGGGCAGGAGGTACCCCAGGTACTGCACACTGTCTGGGCTGGTGTCCTGGTGGTAGTGTCCTCCTTCCCCGTGGTGGCTGAAACAGTGGGTGTGCTCCACGCGCAGATCGAAGCCCTGCCACCAGAGAAAGGCCAGTAAACACGCATTCGTGTGAGCAGTATTTAAAAGTCCTGGGATAGTCCCTCTTAGACGCTTATTTCCACACATCTCAGAGCCTGGTGCAACCATTAAGCAGTGAAAATTTGCAAGATGCTTGTGAAACTAATAAGACAAAAGAAGAGGAGCTGTGCAAAGCTTCACCATAGGACATCAGAGAGAAAAGAATTTAGAAACCCTGACAGGCCCCCAGATTGACAACTTCTGGTGTCAAACTCACAGAGATTTCCTGTTGTTTTTCTTTCTCCTTTCTTTCCACTGGGATTAAATAAAGCAGTCACACCAAAGAACTCCTACTGGACATCAGAACCCCTTTGTACTGAATGCCACAGACACATGCGATAAAGGGACAATCTCTCCCCCAGTTCTGAGAGCCAGCTTAGATGAAAATGGGAAGAACAGCAAATAAAATAACAACTAGTGAGGTCACCTGTTGGTGAAAAGTCTGTCCCCATCTTTCTTACAAGCCCCCTTTAACTACTGAAAGGCTGCTATAAGGTCTCCCTGGAGCATCCTCCAGGCTGAACAACCCCAGCTCTCTCAGCCTGTCTCCATAGCAGAGGTGTTCCAGCCCATCTGACTATTTTCACGGTCCTCCTCTGGACCCGCTCCAACAGGTCCATGTCTTTCCTGGGGCCCCAGAGCTGCATGCAGCACTCCAGGGGGGATCTCATGAGAAGGACAATCACTTCCCTCGACCTGCTGGCCACGCTTCTTTTGATGCAGCCCAGGATACGATTGGTTTTCTGGGCTGCAAGAGGATACTGATGAGTAATGCTATAGCATTTGAATGCCATCTTCTGCTGCTGTCTCTGTAGTGACACTCAAACATTTCCAAAACCATAGGCTTAGCCGAGTGCTGTTGAGCTTGCAGTGGATACAGATGGGAATAACTCAGCTGCATCCACTACACAAGTTGCACTGGTTCTGAATGGAGCAGATGTTGGTGGCTGTTTTCCAAGTACTCATCAGTTGATTCTGGAAAGACGCACACAATTTAGCCTTAGGCCAAAGGGTGCCACATAATGACAGAATAAAGTCACACCCTTGAACATATCCAAGCCTACAGCATGTCTCATTTTACTCTGAAAAAATATTTTTTGTATTACTTATGACTGCATCATTATTTATAAAAGAGTCATTTTCATCTATGGTTTCCTGGTTACTTTTAAATATAGTCTTCCTAATGATGAGCATGGCTTTTAAAACCAGATTGTTTTTTATTCTGAATTGTTTGCTGTTGAATTTAGTGCTTGTGGAAGATGCTAGATAACTTTCTAGCATGAGGCTTTGCAGACTTTAATTTGCATCAGCAACGAGACACATGCGTCATATTTTGACACAGCATTAGCAGAGACCATTCTTATGAAAGTGAACTACATGAGCACATGGCTGAACAAGCTTCCATGCTCTTAACGTCTCTCCTGGTGTGGCCACCAGTGAATGCAACTATCCTGTTGTGTTTGTGTCCCAAACACTTGCAATTGGAACTGAACCATTAAGTTTCATCCACTGTGAATAGCCATTAGGTTTCAGAACAGATTGACCTAGCCTCAATTGAAACCAGTGACAGAACCGAGGAGCTTCTATTTCATTACACCACCTCTGGAAAAGTTTAACACAATATATACACGCTCCTGTTCTTAAAAGGAAAATCACATCCAAGACAAAATTCATAACAAGTCTCAGTTTACACTTAGAAATGAGAAAGAGACTCACTGGATCTCTGGAAACAAATACTGTCTGACAAATCAGTGGAGCCTTCATTTCAAAGAATTTCAGCCAGTTATTCACATCCTCATCGGTGTTCAGAGGACAGGCAGAAAATTCTGTAGGCTACAGCAAAAGTAAAAGCTTTGTAAGTGAAAGGAAGACACTTGTATCAACACAATTTTTTTCTAGCAACTTTCCTTTGCTTTTCCCCTCCCCACTATTCTGTTCCCATTCTTTCTTGCTCACCAGCGCCCATTACTGTGTTTCTGCCAGAAAAAGAAGTGACCAGAATATTGCTTCTTTCATTGCACAGGTAGTGGGAGAACTACTGCAGTGAGGATATTCTTCCTGATATATTTTAGAAGTTCGGTTATTTTTAAAAAGTCTATTGCTTCTTCTAAGTATCATCTCAGTTCATGTATTTAATTTCAATTCATTTTACAATAGGTCTACAGTTCTTCAGCTGCCCACAGATTTCAAAAGAAAAGATGAAGATATTAAGGCCAAATAATAAAGCACCATTAGTTTTGCAATGTCAGTTTTGTAATGTCAGCTGCTTACTGTAATACACTGCTTATCCTAGCAGTTTATGCATACATTTAAAAATACAAAACAAAGTCAAGGCACTAAGGTGTTACACCCTGATTTATACTTCTGTTTTCAGAAGGATAAAGAAAGTTATATGAATTGAGAACAACTTACCATAATGTGAATCTTTGCTTTCCCCTTCTGAATGATAAATGTACCACCCATCCCAACTGGCTTTTCTCCATAGTGTTTCTCTAAAGTTTGTCTCAGACAAGTCACAAAGTTAAGTTCCCCAGTTCTTCCATTGGCTTTCACTTCAATGACCTGGAGAATAAAGTTAATTTGTCACTGCTGTCTCCCGCTGTAACAATCTGCAAAGGTCTATGAATGCTCTGAAATTCTCCCAAGCTTATAACCCAAAATGACTTTTTGAAAATGTGAGTTTCCCTTCAAGGGCTGCTCCACTTGCATCCGTCCAGTACCTGACCACTCTCTTTCACGACTTTCTGTTCAACGCTGGCTTTGCTTGTGAAGGGTGCTGGGCAGCAGGTCATTTACTCACACATGAGACAATGGTGGAAGCAACCCCTTTCTGCCCACCAGCTGGCTTCCACTCTGTTCTAAAGAAACTCTTGGAAACAGAGAAATTTTGACTGCTCTGCCAGCACCTCTCTGTGCTACCTGTGTTGAAGGAAGCACTTCTACAAAAAACTAGACAAGTGCCCAGACCTGGTTTACACAAGTCAGTCATTGTATAACCATTACATTAAATCACTGCTCGTTTGGACTGGATTTGGATGGATGATTTACGATGGAAAATTTACACTGGAAAATTTTTAGTAAACTAATACTTATCTCTCAAAAATTCAAATGCCTGTCTGTCTGCACCAGTTCTTCCCCTTGTTCACCAGCATCAGTTCCTTATGCTTGGATATTCTTTCATGGAATTCCTACTTTACTATTACCACAGAAAACTGATAGGAGAACATGGAAACATGAGTTTCCCTTCAGCCACAAAGGTCTACAAGCAAAGTCACCTTTGATGCAAGTACGTACCTTACCAGGTTCACCCTCACTGGCGTAAAGGTTGGCCAATAGCCCAAACTCGCAGTCATTATATTTACTGCTGTACTTCTCAAGCAGGCACCCTTTATCTGCAGGATTTATCTGAGCAATGTAGCTCCCGTTTACAGCAGGCTTTTTTTCACTCTTGGTTTGAACAACAGCAATAAGCTAAGAAAAAAGAACATGTAAGAATAGGTGAAATAAGTTGATCAGAATATGTAAGAGTCAGTCAAATGGACAGAACTCATAAAAGCAATTTAAGCTTTGGACCACGATCCCGGGAAATAATCCCCTTCGTCACATAGCTCACTCTCTCAGGATGAGGCCTGTACTTGTATGAAAAGTCCACTAATATTGTAATGTAATTGAAAACTACGTTCCCTGGAGAGTTAAATTTAATGTTATGTGAATAAGAATGCTAGCGTTAAAAAAAATGAAAGAAAAGTAGAGAAAAAAGTCTAACCATTGAGACCTCCGGCCTGCATGCTAGTATTGGAATTCTATGTGATACTTTCTCAGAGTACAGTAACAACCAGTATTACAGCAACTCCAATTTAATGCTGAGATGGTCTATCTCATCTGCTAATAAACACATCAAAAGGAGAGGGCAAGACCAGAAGTTTATGCTTGAAAAGACTCTAACTAACAAAAGCCTCCACAGGCAGTAGTTTTCGTCTCCTGCCTCTCCTGCAGGTGATCATTTTGGATGTGGCATCTTTAAAATTTACAATGGTAAAACAAAGCCATCCAAGAGGGCAAGAGACAGGGACTATTTCAAAGGCATTTACCAGTAATTTTGACAAGCATATCTAAATCTTGTCTTTAAAACCTCTGTTCAGGTCTTCGTCAATCAGTTTCAAAAAATCATGCGTCTTGCAGGCTTCAAAAAAATCACATGCGTCCTGGAGAATTACAAGTTAAAAATTAGTCCTTATTATCTCAATAGTATGCACACCTCATTGGATGGCCCTCATCTCAATGCCTTGTAATGTGTTTTATGTGCTTTTGGCATGAATTGTGTTTATTAAATGTTTTGTTGTAAATGGGAAATACCCAGTATGATACTGTTCTACTATTAAGATACTTCCATGAATTCATTGAGAACCATCACACTTATTTACTGACCTCAGCGTTTACTCCAAGAATCTTAGATGAAGCAGCTCCAGCTCCAAGAATGAAAGCTCCAGGCAGCTTTATCTCTTTTGCAACTGTATTTAGATCATAAACCTGCAAATAAGAAACAATCCTTTGATTTTGGTGCAGTGCTCTGATTTGGAATTGTAATTCTGTTCACTGTAATCTCTGGACGCGTTTAATTCACAACATCTTCATTAGTATTTTGGATAATTAGGTTGGTTTCTGAACAGCACAACATTTGGTAATAACAAATTGGGTACGTGTGCATCTGTTTTCTGAAAGGTAGAGTTTGCCTGTATGCTCCCCTGCCATTTTACCCAGAACGGAATTATTGTTCTTATTGAAAATTATACTTGTGTAAAATAAAAAGTGGAAGGAAATATCATATGGAGACAGATGGGGTGAGGTGTCAGAAAGGAGGCATGATATTCTTGGAAAAGGACAGTAACGTGAATCCAGTGTTGGCCTGAAAATGCAAATACAGACAGTTTTTACAAAAAAAACATAGCTGTGACTTGAAATCACAGGCATGCAGTAAGCCATGTATAAACATGCAGACAAGCCCCTTGTTTAGTACTTCCTTCCATGGCTCCCGTCACAGATGGTATGTCTCCAAAACTATCTCATATTTGAGGGCAGAAGATGAACCATCAACCACGATATGCTATTTTTGCTACAATGTATAAGATTACCTGAGGTAGTCTGTACTTAACACAGGTCAGAATCAATCTCGTAAAACACTGAAAAGTAAGTCTTTTTCACAAGTGGAATCTTACAGTATCCATTAGTCTTTAATTTTTGTATTTCAACAAGATACTGCTTTTCTTCAGACAAATGTATTAAACCCCACAGCTACAGGAAAAACTCACCTTTTCTGTCTGTGCAACAGGTACGAGGTAAGGAACACCTCCCACATCTGCTATTCTAGGCTTTCCGCAAATTCCTGGAAGAATACAGCCAGTTAGCTTGGTAAAATGTTTTTCCCTAAAAATCTTAAATGAGCATGCAGTCTAACCCACCAAAGAACTGGTTCCTCAAACTTCTAAAACCCTTTGAGAACCCTATTTCCCTAGCATGCTTAGATGAAGTATTGCACTATTAAGAAGTCCAAGGACAGTAAGCCCTCAAATGATTCACAGTAGGATTTAATGCCAGGCAACCTGTTGTAAAATTAACAGTCTCTAAGGACAAAAAAATATTAAGGTGGACAACAACTGTCATTTGCCAGTTCTCCAGTAAAATGCCCTCACTACACAGTGGATACCCCCACTGGGACTCCACTTGCAAAATTTCAGCAATGCTGGATGCCCAAGTGTCCTGGTTTGAGGTAAAACAGAACCAATTTTCTGTTTTGTAATTTTACTTTTTAGCTGGGCCTCTTCTAACTGACTAAACTCTGAAATTAACTGCATATTGTTCAGAAACTGTTCACTCTCAGAGTGATAAGACCTGGTTATACCAAGGAATGGTATGCACAGAGGCTCTTGCTTATACTTATTGCTATAACAACCAAGGTCAGCTAACTTTGCTGTTTGCCCCGTTAAAGGGTCAGAAGCAGAGAAGTGTAGAGGGGTCCCACCTGCAGGGAGGAGCGGACAGGACAGGTGACCCAAAACTGACCAACAGGGTATTCCATCCCATCTGCATCATGCTCAGTATAAAAGCTCAGGGATCAAAAAGTTGACTTTCTTTCTTCAATGGCCGACGTCCAAGGAGGACCCTGTCTGTTCATCTGCCTTTGATCCTTATCCGAGCATTCCTGACTCCATCCAGAATTCAGCTCCTGTCCATCACTTACTCCAGTCTGGGACTTGCAATTGTCATCCTGGGAGCTGGATAGGGTTTTGTATATATTGTATACTTTTTAAAAATTATTTTTATTATTCTATTATTATTTACTATTTCCTTATTTATTATTATTTTCATTAAAGTAGCTTAGTTCTTTTTCTAAACTCCTAAATCTCCTTATCTCTTCCTCTCCTCTCTTTGGAGGGGGGGGCATCTGTCATTCTGATTGGCCAACCCGGCCAAAACCACGACACCAAGTCTCAGGATATTCATCCTACTTATTTGGACACGCATTTTAAGAAGGGATGAACCACCTTCTGGAGATGTTTCTTTCACTACATTGATGACAAAGGGAACTCAGATGAGTAGCACAGGTGACATGTCTGTCTTCCAGACAGCTAATGTCAAAGAACATTAATCCCACTCAGAATAAGACAAGTTTCACTTCACAAATGGCAAGAATTTAAAAATGAATGGAAGCACAACTCCTTAGGTTCAGATAGTGATTGTCATGGATCTAAAAAATTTCTCCATCTGGAAGATAACAACTTCATTTCAAAACCTTTTCAGTACACTAAATAAAGTTTATGACATAAGTGAGTACTGCAATCATAGCTTAAGGAAAAAAATTATGACAGATTCTTGGTAAGGACTTGTCCTTGTTCATACATCAACTAGGAAGCAAATCCAGAAATAAAATGTAGCATTCCTCTCATGCATATTCTTTACCTGAAAAACAATTCAAGCTCTCCCAATGTCTGTAGAAGATCAAAACCAAGTAGGATCAGGTAGAAGAACTGGACAGGAAGGCTAGGTTACCTTTAGCAGGAAAGTGGAAGGGTTCCTTAGTCAGATCAGGACAGTCTACAACAGAGACTTCCGCATCAGCAAAGTTTTCTTTAAGCCCTTTCTGCAAAACTATAATAAAGTATAATGGCAAAGTTATTGACAATGAAAAATTACCAAGAGTTTGGCAAGTTACTGACAACAATAGATATATCTGTCAGCAAGATACATTGAAGGACTCTATGCTTACCCTAAGTAACTCCATTGATTTAAATGTTACTATCTGTTAGCACTTGTTTTCTGAGTCAGAGTTTCAGAGAAGAGCAAAAGCTTGTTAAGATAATTGTTAGCTACCACTCTAATTCATTTTAAGAATTTTAAAGACCTTTTAATTGAAATACAATAACTGACTGCTCCTGGTAGCACTAGGAGCAGCACAATGTGAAGTAACATGGGTAAACTTAAGCCACATTCAGCAGTGGTTTTTGTTCACAAGAGCAGGCAATTATGATCATGGTCAAACATCATGCGAGAGCAAGGGAGGAAGTAAGTTTCAGCTGAAGTGATAATCAGTTTTTTAACTATATTAACTATATATCTCAAACTGTCTCTGCTGTCTGGAAACTTCTGCTGTCACAGGGTATTGTCTGTTATATTTACGTTCACGTGGAGATTTTCTGGCAAGTGCCACCGTCAGTACAGGACAGATAATGAACGGTGCTGATGACAACGAATGGCCCCAAATCTAAACTTTTGGGTTTGCTTCATATCAATGCTTTTAGGCTCCAAACTGCAACATCACTGAAACAGGGAGGACCCTTACTTAGACAAGTGCACTGTTTGGAAACAACTTCCAAACCTTAACTGAGTGTGGGATTGCCTTCACATCCACCATGTTAAAAGGTCAAAGTTCTTTCATGCCTGGGGGTCTGCTTTAACAGATGTCTCAAACTAAGGAACAGAAAATCCAGCCTGTGATCTCAAATGGGGCAGTTCCTTATTTACTCAGAAGGCTTCCCTATGCCTTTGTTTCCTCCAGTCAGGATTTCAGCTGTATCTTACTTCTTGTGAGCAGATTTACCAAGCTGTTGACCACAAGGGTCATTAGAAGGTACTTGACAGGTTTCTAAATACATCTCAGTACCTTCTGGTAAGTAGAAAAGGACACTAAAAGGGCACTTCTCAAATTATAATCAAGAGCTGAACAGCAACAAAATTCACAGCTTACAGAAGGTGCTCAGGACAGACTTGGGGGGGGGAAACGAAAATTCTGCTTCACAATCCATCTTTTCTGCTACTGTTTTAAGTCGTTCTACTGCAAGCATATGTTGTTCTCTGCTGAGTCCA
The DNA here is from genome assembly GCA_013398915.1 of Dromas ardeola. Lineage (NCBI taxonomy): Eukaryota > Metazoa > Chordata > Aves > Charadriiformes > Dromadidae > Dromas > Dromas ardeola. Next base: position 115,602 of record VYZM01008525.1, on the reverse strand, counting down.
GAGGTCTATAGCAGCCCTGGCCTATTGCCCCAGCCTGACGGCTACTGGGGGAGAAAAGCACTAAGAAACACCCGGGGTGCTGCTGGGACCACACTTCTGAAAGCATGGAAATGTCAAACTGACACAGATTTGGGATAGTGGTGAACTGAACTTGAGGACCTCTCTGAAAGAAAAAACCCTTTAGTACATCTGCTGCAGGAGACAAACTGCTAGAAGGAATAATGCCTTTCTACGAGGGTAAAGAAAGAAGCTCATGAGCAGGGGGGTTGGAGCAGACGACCTCCAGTAGTCCCTTCCACCTCAACCATTTTGTTACTCCGAGCACATTTTGTGAGGGCTTTGGAAAGAAACAAAATAAATAAAATGTTTCCTGCAGCCTGGTTCTAAGGCAATCACCAAAGAAGGAGCTAACTAGGTTCAAGCAAGAGGACGTGCCATGCTATACTGCATCTTATCCGCTGTGTTTTGAGTAGTCTTCAAAAAGAAAGAAGTACTGGAGGGTAGTGGAGGACAGACGATCCCATATGTGTAAATAAGTTCAGTCTGTAATTGTCAAACTTTCACAACCCCTGCACAAATCTGCAAATGCAGCAGGCAGTTTTAAAGGGTTTGAGAGCCTGTTGGTGTGCTTAATTATCACTTGGGGTTTGGGGGAGAAGTCATTGTTTGTTTTAAACAAATAATCGCATATAGAAAAATAGTGCTTTTCTTTACACCTCAGTGTGCAAAGAGCAGGAACATTCCACATGCACTAGCTGTAGTTTTGATAAGAGCTTTAAGATAAGTTTGAAAAGTACACTATAAGTTTGCAAACAGTTACACATTGCATGGCTTACCCCCAGCAAGCTCCTCCAGACTTGGAACGTGAAAAGCAAACCTTTCAACTTTGGCCATTTCCTAATTGGTGCCGATTTCTTTAGGTAAGAAATTGCAATACACCACGCTGTAGGAGTGACTGATCTGTTAACAAGGATAATAGTTTAACCATTAAAACAGGCTTTTTTCAATATGTTACTCATTTTTCAATTTGAATCAAGAATACATAGACAACAGTAGAATTGCAGTCCTGCCATCAAAAGAAAGACCAACAGCTTCAATATTAATTTCCTTATGCGCTTTGGAAGAAGATGTGTCTGTCAGCTCCGTATCTGGCTCAGAGCATTACATCTGCTAGTCCTTACATTACATCTGCATTACATCTGCTAGGCTTACAAGTGGGTGTAGGCAAAACGGATCCCAAGCTGAATCCAGTTCAAGGGACAGGTCAGGAGATTTATCTGTCCTTTGTAATCCTGGAATCATAACTTATTTTTGAAAGAAAACTGGGCTTTTCTGAGCACATTAACTGCCTCCTCAGGTCTTCCCTACCTTAATGTTTATTTTTCCAGCATTGGCTCTCGTGGACTTTCAACTTCAGCTCTGACATGGCCTCCCAATTGATTCTGGGCATGGGTTTCCCCTCCCGGAGGGGAACAAGCTGGCAGCAAAATAAAAAACAGCAGCAGCAAGTTCTGCAGTGTCAGGCTCTGGATGCGTACAGAGCCTGCAACAAAAACTTTTGTTTGAATATCAGTTTAAGGACCTCTTTACAAATGAACTATATTTCAGTCAGCCTTGCAACAGCAAAGTCAGCTACTAGGGCAAACCACTAGCTCAGGGCAGAAACAGCTGATTATACACCGCCTCTAAATCAGCCACAGCAATCATTAACTCCTTAGGCACATGCCTGCTGCACAAAGCTGAAAAAGGCAATGGGTCCCACTTATCCAAATCTCAGGCCTTGGAGGAAAAAGCCAAAAACCTAATTACATTCTCAGACCAGACAGAGCTTTTGTTAGGAAGGACTATGATGTGAGCTAGCTGTTTATGGTATACTTTCACCTTCTATTTAAAAAATATCCTAGCTTTTATGATTGTCGAAAATCATAACTGTCCTTATACCATAGGCCTCTCAAGTCTGCACAAAGGAAAAAAAGCCAGCGGAAAAAAAAGAAATAAAAAGATCATAGCAGTCACCTAACTGAAGTCTTTGAGCTCAAAATTCACCACTGCAAATTACCGATCTAGCAAGTAGTAGAGAAAGGGAGAAAGACAGCTACCTGTGTACAGTAATTCTCATCTTAGCTGGTCTTATCCATCTCCACAGGTGACTCCCACCCCCTCTGGCTGTGGAGAAGAAAGTAACAGGCTGTATTTGGTGCCTCTAGTAGAAGTCTGCTGTCAGATGGAGTGAATCAGACTCCAAGACTGTAAGTGTGCACCAAACACAAAAAGGGAGTAACTCAGTCAGAGAAAGAAAGTGAGAAGATGGCTTTGGCAGCATTGTTTTAGATGGCCCTCATCCCCTCAAGAACACTTTGCCATGTCTAGGAGGCTGTGCCAGCACTCAAGACACCAGTTGAAAAAGTCCTGAAACAGGCTTGAGAAGACAGGCTAGAACTGCTGTTGTGCAAAAGGCAGAGGCAAGACTTAGACACAGTTCAAATAAGTAGGCTCAGGTATAGCACCCAGACCATTGCCTGCTGTTTAAAGGGCAGTAGTCAGCTCTCCACAATCAAGAGGGGAGGAAAAGACTGGAAAAAGCTCGATGTACCATAATAAACCCAATCTGATTGCTAGACAGTAGTCCTTACCGGGAAATCCTTGATTCACCACCGCAAGAAGAGCATTCACAGGGGAGTTTGTCTGGTGTGGGAGAGCCTGAAAGGAGACAACAACAGACAATTAAGATCCGTCATGGTGAGGTTGAGTGACATTGAATTACTACAGAAGACTTTCAAAGAAAAAACACAAATGCTAAAAGGATAAGATTATTAGATCTGGGGTGGTGCAACAAGAATGGAGAGAACAAGTATCTAAAAAGACTTTAGAAGTCTACCTTTTTGAAGCAGCAAGAAAACATCAGAGAGAGTAGTCAAGGGCTAGGAGAATGCAGATGAAATGGGAACCTCGATATTAATGGGGGGGGNNGTGGGGGCGGGTGAGATGTGTCTAGTATCAAAAATCTAAATCAAAACTAGTTTGGAGGGCAGAAGCCATAAAGGAGAGGTTACAGGCAGCCAAGATGAGTCAGAGATGAGTCAGTGTCAGGGAGCGGGGAAAGAAATACCAGGGAAAAATTGAAGATGACAGTCAGCGAGAGAAGAGAAATCTAGCAATGACACCAAGAAGAGCAAAAAAAACCCCAGATGCCTCCTCAGAGGTTGTATTCCTCAACCGGGGCTGTGCAAGGAGATCCCGTGGGCGGCAGAGGAAGGCTGCGGGACAGCAGGGGCGTCTGCCGGGGCGGGGGGGATTCGGGGGGGGGGTGGG
>VYZM01008525.1:23200-111484 GCA_013398915.1 Dromas ardeola | reverse complement strand
CCGCGGGGAAGGGCCCGGGGCAGGCTGGCGGGGCGGCCTCCGTTGTCCTCGGGAGGGGGATGTGTGGCGGCCAGCGGTGAGGCTGTTCTGGAGAGCGGTGGTGGTGGGGTGTCGCCGACCTGTGGGTACCCACACGCAAAATGTCCGCTGTGGCGCTGTCCCCGGCGGGCTGGTGGCGGGGGGCGGTGAGCGGTGCGTTCGGCGCCTTTCGACCTGAGGTAAATGTTGGCGAATTAATCGATGGCCGCTTTTAGAAGGGGAGAAGATTGTGTGAAATAATCAGCCAGTTACACGTTGGTTGTTTTTCTTCCCTAAGATGCGTCTGGCGTGACAGCCGTTACGAGTAGAGCTGCAGGAGAGGCGGTAAATGATGCTGAGCTGCCAACTGTAAGTACCAGCCACAGCCGGTGTAGTTTATAGTGCTGTTGTTGCGTGTGTTCGTGCTTTTATCTTAGGTTGTTCCGTCTCTGGACCCTGTGTTTGCCAGGTCTTGGGTGAGCTGACTAGGGCGGTGTGCCCATGCTTCATCCAGGGCACAGCGCTGCAGGTTTCTGTCAAAAATCACCTTTCCTCACAGCGAAAGATGGATTGGGCCCCTGTGCTGCTCTTTTAAGTGCATTAAGATGAGTTTAAGGTCTAGTGTACTTCTAAGCTTGCATCTAATGCACATTTGGAATGAAATCTTTTCATTGTGAACAATGCAACAGGGTAGGTTCTGTCTTGAACAGTTAGATGATGCAAAAAGTCATCTAAGCGTAGACTGCTTAAAATTCCATCAGTGATGTATGGCTGCAGCAATTTTGTGATGTTTTTCTCTTTGTTCTGAGAATAACTTCGAGGTCACTTGTATGGGTAGAGAGGAAACGAAACTTAACATTGTGAGCGGTCATGGTTGTTCATGTTCTGTAGCCATTTGTTCTGGCCTGCTATTCTTTACTGATAGTCTGTATGTATTTACCGTCTTTTCAAACTTCTCAAGTTGCTGTTGCATGCTTTCGTCTTTGCATGCTTTTAGGAAGCCTTCTCCCTGAATCTGTGCAGTAACCTGTACTCTGAAACGTGAAACTGTTATCGAGACAAGAGCAGGTTATCTGAGGACAGTAGACGAGTTCTGTAGTGTCTTCAGGTGCCAAATTGTGTGTTTGAAATATTAATGAGTGTGATGATGGGTTTGTGAAACTGTAAAAACCACAGAAAAATTACAAAGATACAGACCTACAGGGCTGGTAAATGACTAACAAGCAGGTAAAATAACTTGAGGCTATTACTAAGGAAGGACAGGTTCCTCTGCAGTGCGTTTCATTCCTGTTTGTATGGACTTGGGCAGATGAAGGGGTGGATTAGGTTATGTTGCAGATTTAACTGAAAATGAACGTTTTGGTTGTGGGGCTAGTCTCCATGTGGATTGATAACCAGTAAATAAAAGTTCGATAGAGTGTTAGCGCAGGAGGCTTTAGGTAACCACGTAGCTAGCAAAAGAACAGGGAATATGGCATTGATTGCTTCTGATGACGACACTGTGTAGATTAGTTTAAAAAAGTTGTAAACCACAGTGAAGTGGGTATTTGTGTATGACTTAAAACTACAATATCCTTACAAGTATAAGAAGCTGTTGGCTATATAGAATCATAGACTGTGTTGGGTTGTAAGGGACCTTTAAAGGTCATCTAGTCCAACCCCCCTGCAGTGAGCAGGGATGTCTTCAGCTAGATCAGGTTGCTCAGAGCCTCATCAAGCCTGGCCTTGAATGTCTCCAGGGATGGGGCCTCCACCACCTCTCTGGGCAACCTGTTCCAGTGTCTCACCACCCTCATTGTAAAGAGCTTCTTCCTAATGTCTAATCTAAACCTACCCTGCTCTAGTTTAAAACCATTGCCCCTCGTCCTATTGCTACATGCCCTTGCAAACAGCCCCTCCCCAGCTTTCCTGTAGGCCCCCTTCAGGTACTGGAAGGCTGCTATAAGGTCTCCCTGGAGCCTTCTCTTCTCCAGGCTGAACAACCCCAACTCTCTCATCCTGTCCTCATAGGAGAGGTGCTCCAGCCCTTGGATCATCTTCGTGGCCCACACATGCACGTGTGCTTATATAAGGGAAAACATTCCTAGAACTCACTTCTATGAGTTTCTGAACATGTGATGCAACTTTGAAGTTAGCCTTGCTTTTAGCAGGAGTTGGACCAAAAAGAGCTGTAAAAATCCATTCTGACCTAAATTATGCTATGAATATCTTGAGATAAGTGGCTGCAACTTAACTTACTGTAAAGGTACATACATTTGCACGTGGTTCACAGGATAATCTTTGTTAAAGTTTGCTCACAGATTTTTATTGGAAGTTTACCCTATTAGGTGGAATGTTGGAAGGCTTGTAACCTGATTCCATAGAATTTTCTTTAATTTCTTGAATTCTTATTTTTAGGGCAAACCAAAATATGACTGATACAGATGAGTCCCAGGCTTCTGACTCTGCTTACCCTGAGCTGATATGCAGCCGGCAAAAAGAACCACGTAATAAGGTACATGCATGTGAAACAAATACACAACTGGAATGTTCACGTTCAAGGGAGAAAAATGCTGCTCCTGAGGAGTCTTCAGATGAGCTTAACAGTATATGTAACTCTTCAGCTGAGGTTTTACTGGACAGCAGTGATTCAGAAAGGTGAGTTTTTAATCTCTAGTTTAGAATTTTTCATGTGAAGAACCTGTGTCATTCATAAAAGTACACATTCTTTTGAAAGTAAATATTTTTTTCTTCTTCAGTGATGTCTCTGCTGCTAGTGGCAATGAGTACCATCCTAAGTGCTCTATTGCACCTTCAGAGGAAAAAAGGAGATCTCAATCTTCAAAGCAACAAGCTGATGAATCTGTTGCAGCAATGCTTGACAATGAAAGCTCTTCAGATTCTTCTCTCTCCCCTCAAAGTCCAGTGCAAGCATCTGAAACTTCCATGAAGCAGAAGTCAAAATTCAATTTGAAAGCCATTTTTGCCTATCACTTCAGGGGAAAGAAGTTTAAGGCTGCTGCACACCGAAAATACAAGTGTGGCTCAGGCAAGAACAAGAAGAGGTATGAGAGCACACAGATGCCTACGGGGAGGCCACCACTGACAGCCTCACCTCAAGAGCGAAAGAGAAGGCTTCTACACAGAGGCTTTCAGTTCCCTTTTGTTGAAAAACATTATGGAAAGAAACATATTCCCTTAAAGATGGTTCTTGGCTATGAGGTGAGTCCTCTGTTTTGTGGGATAAATGTAGTATTTTTTTAGTCTAAAAAACAAGTGAATTTAAATTGGCTTCTATCTGATATGCTATACTAAAACAATGAAACAGTTTTTACTTTTGTTAAACAGGACACTTGATGTCTGTTTAATAACTTAGACAAAAACAGATAAAATACATGTGTCAATAAATACTGCAATTCAGTTCATAATATAAATGCTTTATAGTGGTATTTTTAAGATCTCACCTGATGCATTTTTCTTTAGCAAGCAGCTGCCAAGGGATATTTCCAGTACATTGAAATGCTTAAATGTGAAGAACATCTTCGAAAAGCTTTAAAAGCACTTCAGGCTAGTGAAGACTTAGAAAGAGAATGCTTGGCGGTACGGAAACACAAATATTTAGATGATGAAGGCCCCATTTCCCCTATTCAGGAGATGAAGTGAGTTCGTCCTTATATTTTCAGGTGGTATAAAACTTGCTCTTTTGTTCTTAACTAAAATATAAGTTTGTGTGTACAGTTAGATGCATCATGCACAGAGAGAGAGACAGCTCTTGGTCACCCCCAGCCTGTTTGCTGGTGTGGTGAGGGCATCAACACTGTTTTAGTCACAGATCCAAAACACAGCACCATACAGGCTGCTGTGAGGAAGGCTAACTCTGTCCCAGCAAGACCAGTACAATCTGCTCTTACAGTTGAGGAATTCAGGAGGTAGTATGGTTGCTTGTAGCAGCATGCGATTTAGTGACAGAGTTGTAGGTATGTCGGGTTCAGTTCCTATGCTGTCCTCTTAGCCTGTATCAGCATTGTGTAATCTAAATGTGAATATCTGCTTATGAAAGCATTGGGGTTTTTTGGGGAAGAAAACACTCAGCTGCTTGGGATTCTGTGATTGTAAATGTGACTTGGAACTGCTTGTACAATGAGATATTTTTAATCTGAAGACTGATAATTGTTTCAAGCGGTGATTTGTACTGTCTCATTAAAATGACATGGTAGAAATGTTTTAAAGCAAAAAAACTATAGTTCCTGAAATTAGTCCCTCTATAGTTATCGCAAATAAAGATGTGAAGTGTTTTATGGCAAAGGCTAAAAGATATTTTTTAACTTCCTTTTTACTTTATTAAGCATTGAAGTATCATCTTAGGTTTTTCTTTATGGTCATTTAACTTAAATGTCCTAAACGGATCAGTAAAGCAGAAAGAATAATTAATGTTATAAATATACTCAGCACCTTAAAACTATAAAGCCTAAAAGACAGTGTAAAAATGCAAAGCTGTCTTTCAGCTACTGTTCACTTTAGTGAGCACTTACACTGCTAATTTACATGAGTTGAAGTATTAGGATGAACCTGTAAAATGAGTAACAACAATTAGCTTGCTTTCTTAAAAAAGAGCAGAAGAAACAAAGTTCTGTAGGATAAATGCAAACCATAGTACTAAAATGGCTTCGTGTCTTTCCGGGGAGTTCTTTATATCTTGAGAGAAAAATCTGTGGATGGTAGTGGGATGTCATATTTGTGTTTCATGGCAGTCTGGAAAGAATACTTCTCAGTTGTAGTACCAGGACAGCTGTGTACCCTTCTTAGCTGAGGCCTCTTATTTTCTTCATTGTATTCTGCTTGATTTCTAACTTGCTGACTTTCTAGCCTGTTTGCCAGTGTAATCCTAAATATCTCAAAACTATCAGTGATGGATACAACTAAATCTCTGTTCTGCTGCTAAGCGCTGCTTCCATCCTGCCAGTATTGCTAGTTGGGATGTAATTCTGCTGTCAGACACTTACCATTTGAGAAGAACTGCATGTGGAAGTAGTATTAACTTAAACCTACAAGCTGTAGCACATCTATACACATAAAGAGAAACCAGGGCTTGTAGTGGGAAAATAAGTTTACATGTTTTAGGCCACTATGAAAGTACAGAGCTTAATTTGAATTTCTGTATTTCAGTGATGATGATGACAGCTTGAATTCTGATAATCCAGAAGACTTCGATGCCAGAGTAGTGGTGAGTAAATATTCCTTAACTTCAGAAACTCCATAACCTTCTTTCTCTTTTGAGGTTAAAGAATTGGTAAATAATGTCTTCAGTACTTAATTCTTGAGCTTACTTCCAGAGTTACCTGTATGATACCTGTGAATCTTGATCTGTAATGCAGAAGGGAGTTGTTTTGAGAGTCCACACTCTCCTCCTTGGAAATAATGCTGGAGTGTATAGGAATTCTAGAGTTCTCTGAAGAGTTCTTAAAATCTGCAAAGTTACTACAAAAATTTTACCTTTTAAGTAGCTCAAAGCTAGACTTGTGAATACTTCTGTCTTCCATTTCCTTAGGAGAACAGCTCTTTCATTATAAGCAGCAAAGTTCCCAGTAAGAAAAAATCAAAGCCAGAAACGAAACATGCAAAATCAATTGAAGTGATCGAAATAGAGGAGGAAGACGACTCTGCTTCTGAGAACTCTGTGCTTATACAAGGTTCACCTCAGTGAACAGAAAACTTAACAAATGAGGTGGCAGTGGTCACTCTTCACATTCCTTTTTCGTGGCCTACTTGGCTTAAAATATTGGTCTGAAGTCAATGTTGAGCTATCAACCAAGCAACCTAGTCAGATTTGGTTTAAGGTGAGTATTTTGGGCTTGTGTCTGAAACTGTCGCAAAACAAGTATAATCTTTTTGCTAAGCTTTTACGTGTCTTCTGTGCTGTCCTGTGTTGGGTGTATAATATCCTTGATTCAGTGACTGATAATCTTGCTGAAATGCTAGCTTCTGCAACTTGACTTCTGTTAACCAATGGATCATAGAATTTATGTAATTAAAAATAGGAAAACAAGTTTCAAATATTCTAACATAGAAGGGGCACAGTACAGAAAAGTGTATGCATTTGCATAGATACATATTCATGCTCTTGTTACAAAGGGCAATTTGAACACCTTTTCTCTTTCATAGCTGACTTTTTTGTGAGTGGTACTTGAGGGATTATCTTTCTGTGTCTTGAGGAAATGCAGGTTATACTTTGAAATACTTAAAGAGCTGAGTAAGACTTGAAGACAGAATTGAAGCTTAATGCAAACTTTTGTGTCAACAGTAAAAATGCAAAAGTCGTTAGTCAGCTTGGACAAAAGTCTGTTGCAAAATGTGGTTAACGCATTTGAATGATGATAAAATCAATTTGTATGATTGAGGCTGTCTATTCCATGCAGAATAACTTTTCAGAAAACTAATTCTCTTCCCCTGGATCTAACACAATAATCTGAAGTTCTAAGTTATCTTAATAACGGTAGCAGCATAGTGAATCTTAGATAAAGATTCTTTTTCCCCTCTTGCCGTCCTCTGTCCAGAATGGGTTCTGATGTGAATGTGAGTAAGCAGAAGATGAAAGCTCTTTATAATTAAAGTGCTTAACAAGCCTTGCCCTATTTGGAAATACCTTTCTCAAAAGTGTTTTTTAGAGTTGGAAACATGACTAGTGAATGTAGAAGAATGGTCTGCATGTGGCTAACTGCTAGAAACAAGGCTGCCTTGGTAGCAGTAGAAATAAAAAAGGTGTTTGAAAAGCTTACTTGTGAATCAATGAGATATAAATAACCAAAGGGTGATCTGCATCACTGAAATACTCTAATAACCAGATCTCTATCAGCAACAAACTAACAGCTGTTCAGCAGATAAAAGTAGTCTGTGCTGGGCAGGGATGTTGTCAGAAAAATACTTCAATATCTACTGGTTTAATTTCCTTCAAAATGTAATTGACAGTCTGAGGAGATTTACCATAGGTGCTCAGTATAATGAGAGCACGTCAAGTTGCATTCCTTATGCTCAAATTAGCGTCCCAAATCTTTGTAAAGGAAGTTTGGGGTTTCCCAAATGCAACTTGGTAGCTCTAGGGAGTAAGACTGCAAAAAGTACTCTTCACTAGTTGAAGATCACATTTAATATTGGTCCAAAATTAATGGCTAAATGTAACTCTTTTAGGCATCTACCTGAGAAATACTCTGTATGGCTTGAAAGACTCATCCTGGATCTAGGAGTGGGGTTCTTGCTTGGTAAGGCCTAGCGGGGTGGTATGTGGAGTCTCGCTCATTCTGCAGTTCATGTGATGAATTTTTCTGTTCAACTGCTGAGTGACTCAGAAATGAACTAAATTTCAATTCTGATTAGAACTGGATAAATACACATGAAAATCACATATTACAACTGTTAAATTGATTACTGAAACCTAGCTTTTGGCTTTAGGAATTGTCAGTTATTTGACTGTATCTGATAGTTCTTATCACTTTGCTTTTTTTCTTCTAGCTTATGTTGCTTTTGGGAGATGAAATACTGCTCAATTTTCTTGGATGTGCAAGGTAAGCTGTTATTTGGTTTGCCGTTCTTGTTTTCTTCAGGTAGCTTTTTTGCTTCGCAAAATGTTTTGGAAAAGCAGTATTCTGTAGTTCAGGCGAATATATCACAGTGTTTCATAGCTGTGCAACCCCTGCGAAGCTTCCAAGGTATTGAGTTCAGTGTAACATCTCTTTTATCAGTCTCACCAAAATTAGAGCCTGTAGCCTCTGCTTGAATGAAAATTAAAACTTAGGAGTTCTTGAATACCTGTGTGTTAAATGGAGTTTTTTATTAGAAGTTGCGTATAGAAATACTTTGGTTTTTACCTGATGTTGAATGCTGCAGGGCAGCTTAATCTGTCTGATTGGTTTGGACAATACCTGAGATCTTACCTGCTGAAGATGTTGAACTACTGCAGGTGTAGTCTCCTGGTGGTGTCTCACCCACACTTTCTGTACCAGGGCGTATCATACAGCTGCAGCTTCTGATCGTGTCCATCTGGTAAAAATTCATCTTTAAGCTTGTCCCATGCAAGAATAGAGGGATGGCAGGAAGAAGCTGGTAGTCTTGCATGTATGTATTGCCGAAGCTGTGAAACTTGTTGCCAAGTTTGTGTGGCTTCAGGAGAGTCTAGGAGATGGCATGGAAGACAATGCAGTGTAAGATTACTGGACAGGAAAATATCTTTAACATGGGAAGCCCTGAGCTGAAGCTGGGCAAGTAGTGAAACCTTGCAAGAACGTACTTAAGTAAGAGGATGGGAACAGGGCATCTTATTTGGCCATTGCTGCAGTGGGCGTAATGGACTAGGTAACATACCAGTTTGACACAGCATAAATTGTTCTTACGATGGTGTATCCGATACAGAACTTCTTGGCACAGTCACTTTAGTCCAAACTATACCTGCCTCTAAAAACAGAAAACAGTAGCAGGTGACAGTTATTAATGGTGAGTATATAGTAAACTGAGAAGCAGCTTCAAATGCTGTTTCAAAAGTCGTGGGGAAATGGAAGCCGACGCATTCAATCTGTTCTAGCACGTGTTCAGTTTTTGTCTGTTGCTGTAGACAAAAACCTGGAACCTAGTGCTTAGAAAAAAAACCCTTCTTTTGCAACCCACAGCTGATTAACATGTTAGTTGTGTTACTTATATGAAGGGACAATATTTGCATGTATTCAAACTACAATTCATTCGAATACTGATGAATCTAGGGCATGGGTTTCATATTGCAGACTTGCAGAAATGTAGTTATATCAATTTCTTTCCAGACTCTGCAGATGAACACACCAGATCGGCAACGGGGAGCAGTTCTAACTTTTTCGGACTGCTTGAATTCTTAATGGCTGTTTGCTGGCATTCTGATGTACAAATTCGTTATTTCAGTGGACTTCAGTGGAATTTGTTAGCGGCAGAGGTAAGCTTAGTGTTTCTCCTGAACTTCAGCATAAGAGTGTTAGATTTCTTCAAGTGCTATTTCCACAGCAAGTAGTCAGACCAGTTTGTGCACTGTACGGTATCTGCACCCAGCAGTATCTTCCTGGTGGGGTGTTCAAAAAGCAGTGCTACAGTATTTCAGCAGCTGGCATCGTTGGTTTTCATGCGGATGTGCTGGTTAAACTTGGTATTTCTGTTGAAACAAATAGATTGAAAATTTCTTATTGGGAATCTTGTCAAATACAGCATTGAAGAATTGTTGAACTGTTATGGGATAAAACCATAGTTAAATCAATGACCTTGTTCCAAAATATTTCTTCTTAAAGGGGCATTTCTGCGATGTCTGGAACACAGGGGAAAGTCTCTACTTAAGGGTAAGAATTGAGGAAACAGTTTTTCTATGTGGAGGTAGTTGGATGAGGATCTTAAAGCTCAAATCTTAGCTTTTTGGTTGCCTTTTTACAAAGAAACAGTATTTTATTTTGAAACAAAAATCCAAGTACCAGATGGCAGCTGGTGACATGTTTTAAAGTTAACTGTCTAGGCTTCAAAACCAGAAGCTATTCTGCAGACATTGTGAAGGGTTAATTGTTATGCCTCGTTATTCAGCAAATAGACACAACTCACTGTGTGTCTGAATTGAAAAACGTGGCTAGAAGAGTAACAGGTTGTGCTTTCCTCACTGTAAAGTTAATTGCAGTGGTGACAATGAGACCTGTAACAAGTTTACTTAGTGGGACAATTATGCAAGCACAGTTAAAGATGCAGCTACTGTAAAATCCCAAGGATCAGCTTATTTTGATGTTTTTGAATTCTGAATTCTGCATCCTAAAGCAAGTAGAATTAGTAGGTGGAGGAAGTATACTTGCACTGTTGCATTATCGTAGATGGCTTATTAGAGCATGTTTGTAAGCTGTCTTAAAATAGTATGTCAGAAGCGTTTTATTTACATCACAGTACCCGCTGACTGTTGGGTAAATCACTTGGTTGTATCTTCTGTGCCATAGTGCTCCAATTTCTTAAAGTGCAGATAACTTTTGTTGGTAGCTGTGTGATAGACTGGGCCATGACAAGAAATGCATTGTTTTAGCATTAGCATTCAGGCAGTGTAACTGGACTATGGTCTATTGAGTACAGAAGTACCTAAGTCTTAATAAATTACTGAAATACTGAATAAACTTGGAACTGTTACTCAGATGCAACAACTTATACTTTTTAGGAAGTGCGCATGATGGTCCAGTCTGAACTAGCATCTTGGTAAGTTAATGCGACAGACTGCTTTTAATCCCTGCTTGTTGCAGGTTAGCTGTTTTTAGCCTGGTGAGCTGGTTATATTGCTGGTTTTTCTTACCGAGAAGATGCAGTGTTGCTTTAGAAAACATAAGAGCTTATCTTCCCCCAGACTTTGGAATGCTGTGAGAAAATTGTTGTGATGATTGGCAAAATGTTCAACTGCTCTGAAAAGAGTGAGTGAATACAGCCTTTCTGAACGAATCTATTACATGAGCGTCCTTTTCATGTCGCTTTATTCAGGGCATCTGAGTATTTAACACACAGTGTTTTGCATCAGCGAGCAAAGATCATGACTATGTGACTTTCTTTTAAAAATAAACAGGAAATAAAAAGAGCTGTCAAATTAAACAGGGTAATATTCAGACATTATAGTAACTTTAAGTGTGATTCCAGATACAGGCTATCGGGGAACGCCTGTGGAGGTTAGAACCATTTAAGTACTAAGTACTGCTCTAGGTTCTGTATGCACATACGTGTTGGTTTGTAACCTTACCCTGCTTTTTCAGGTGGTATGTAATTAGAGAAAACGAGAGAAGAAATGGAGGATGCTGTTTCACAGACAACTGAAGCCCCTTCGAGGTTAGTACAGCATCTGAGGTTCTGCATATTCCTTAATGATCGCAGGGCTCTAGTTTCAGTGGCTGGAAGTCTGTATCAGATGAAGCTTACTGACTTGTGGAGTGTTTGAAGGACTTTTTTCCAAAACTATTTTGGTGTATTTTAATGTAGTACTCCGTTAAATGAATTTTTTTTAACTTTGATTTGTCCAGAGAACAGTCATAAAAATTTCTTAGTCAAAAAGGAAGTGATCAGTGTAACTGCTTAAACCGATAGTTTTACTTCTACAAGCTACGCTTTGCAGGAAAGTTATAAGGAGGGTTCTGCGTGAGTACAATTTTGTCGTTAATTCCCTTTGTCGGTTGCCTTTCAGGTAACATTAACTTTTAATGTTAAAACTGTTGCTAATATGAAGAAGTTACTTCATCTTCCCCAAATGTTAGTGTATCATTTACCTTCCTCCTTCCCCCAGATGTCTTGAAACCAGTTAAAATGACACTTAGTAGGATCTGTGAGATACCTTTCCACTCTGCTTGATTTTTAGCTATTGTGTTCGTTTATAGTATGAGGAATGTTGAGGTCTATCCCGATAGGATCTCCTCTGTAGGTTCGTGTCGTTGGAAACGCCTCACAGAATAAACTTGTGGTTTTGCTTTACCCATTGAACTACCTGTTAGCTCTGTGGGATAAAACTGCAAGACAGATGTCAGCAGATGTAGCATCCTAGGAACTGTAACAATGTATTATGTTCTCCTTTAGGTACTCACTTCTGCTTTTGATACAAATGAAAAAGTGATTCAAGTGGAAAAACTTGGTAAGAGACAAAAGGTGGTGTGTTCTGGGACTTAAAGTGTAACCAACATGTTGAATTTCATGGGCTGAACTTGCTCTTCAGCCAGGTTTTTGTGTGGTTACCTGATTTCTAACATGATTTCTTGTGGTTTGAGTTTTCTGGATGGCTTGAAACAGTCTATTTCCCCCTTGATCACAAAGGAGTGATTCTTATTTCTTGTTTTAATGGCTATAAGTAAGAGACAGCACTGTCTGAACTTAAAGTAACCTCAAAAACATGCTGCATTTTTCTTCTGCGTCAAGAGATGCTTGATAGTTTCATACTGAGCAGCAAATTGGGGTCAGATCTTTAAGTTTGTGTTTTAAAGAGTTAATTTCTGAGCAACCCAGGCTGTGAGCAGCTGAGCCGCTGAGCTCAGCTGTTACTACTGTACCATTAAAATTTCTGGCTTCTGTTCTGCAGAATGGAGGGTGTAAAGTAAAACAAGCGAAATAATCTGAAAGAAGCATAAATCCTGCTGCTCTTCCTATTAGGTGAAATTCATGGAGTCTCTTACCTCTTCAGTTGCACGGCAGCTTCTGTGAAATAAAGAGTACATCAGGATAGCTTACTGCTAGACACGAACTGGTGCCTACAAAAGCTTGAGTGATAAAATGAGCGGTTGTGGATGAAGAGCTACTGCAGCTCTTGCACTGTATGGTATCTGCACCCAGCAGCGTTCTCCTGATGGGATGTTCAAAGAACAGTGCTACAGTAGTTCAGTGTTCGGCATCGTTGGTTTTCGTTCTGCTGTGTCTGTGAAACCTGGTATTTGTGCTGATACAGTCTTTGTCCTCTTTGGGGATTTGAGTGTACTTGCTTTCTATTTTCCTGTTCCAGTGTGAGAACGGGATGCTGGCCAGTATCCAGAACTGGAACTCAACAAGCGCATTGTTTATTTTTCTTCTTTTTTTTAAGCAGGTGCTTCATGATACAGAAGAATATGAATTTTGTGGTGTTAAAAGGATGAGCTGTGGAAGATGGTGAGACCTATTTGACAGGTAAGCACTGGGTTACTTGTCAGTTCAGAAGGTTTCATGCAACTTCACAGAAGTTTGCGTGTTAACTTTGCATGACTCTAGAATGTGGAGGCTTCAGTGAACTGTTACAGACAAGTGTAGGAACGGTGGTCTAGAGGCAGGGATCACCCCAGATCTTGGCAGGATCTGAGAGGTTCTTATCTGCGAGTCATTCTTGTCTGTGTATATATGTACACACACACTTTAAATGGAGGTCACAGTTGCGCAGTGATTTGTAGTACCAGTTTCTGCATTAGGCTGATGCTGGTTGTGAGGAATTCCTCTGTACTCAGAGCTTTTTACAGATTTTTAGGCTTGTTGGTGTACCCAGCTTGGCTTACATACTGGCATGATTAATTGGAAGGGTGGGAAGGGATGGGAAACTTGGATTTAAGTTGGTAACAGCAGTGAGAGGACATACCTGGTCATTACCAAGGCTGCTGGGATGTTGCTGTTTCTGGTGAGCTGTGGACATGACCATAAAGCAAGTCCATCAGACTCTTGAATTGCCACGTGATGTGGCACCAGGTCTGCTGGGAATAAAGCTCTAGTGTAGGTCACAGACACAGCACTCCCTCCTTCGGCTGTTGAGACAAGAGCAAGTTCCTGCTCAGGTGTAGGTATGTGGCTGTATCCTTGGGCATCTCCAATGCTAGTTGTAGCTAGAACCTTTGTAACTTGGACTCCAGAAGCTGCTGCTGAGAGGATGGTTGTCTCACACACAGAAGCAAAAAGGGGGAGACAAAAGGCTGCTCCATGCAATTTACATCCACCTTGAGCTTGTTGTAACTCTTTACTGACACTAAAATCAAATCTCTTCAACCCATAGTGTCTGCTGCCAAGTCCCTGCATCTCAGAGGGGTGAGAAACACCAGCCAAGTGCCACCAAAGTGAGTCTGAAGGTAAGAGTGCTCAGCAAAATTGCTGGTACTAAAAAGAAATTCAAGGTCACTTCAAAGAGGGTTTGCGTGGCTGAAGAACCAGCAGCTCTTAACGCGGTGACCACATAGTGAAATCCTCTGCAGGATGCCGTGGACACCTGGTGTGTGCTATGGTCTATTTATGAGGAGACATGCCTTATGCAGTGAGGCCTCTTGGAGTGAAAAAGGATGTTTATTTTGGTACGCTGATGTAGGGAAGAGGCTGCTCAGTTCCATTCTGAAGCCATTTGACTTTGCAGCATGTGAAGTTGGAGAACAACAGGTCGATACAGTTGTGGCATGAGCAGGCTTGTAACAACTGGTGCTTCATTTTCCCTTGGCAATACCACACATTCCTAGAGCTGCATGGAAGCCTTAGAGTAATTAATCCTGGAACAACTAGGTGAGGGAGAGAGGTGTAGGGTGGGAATGCTCTGGGCGCTGTGAGTAGTTACAGGAAACAGAAAGTGATGATACCTGGGCAGCTGGCATTGAAATCATGCTTTTGCCCCTTACCACTTCAGTAAGGGCTGTATACACATGTTCCCCCATCACTGTTTTTACACCAGCACCATGTCCTCAAATGAAGCTGCTTCAGAGTAGAGGAAGACATGCTAAGCTCTAGCAGAGTTCAGATGGCTTTTCTTTTGAGTAGACATGCTAATACATGCTTTTCCTCTCTTAGGTCCTGGTGATGTTGCTGTGAGTCTGCTGCAAAGAACTGCACAGCTCTTCCAAATAGATAAGGTTCTTCCTCTAGAGTGTTTATTGCAATAATTAAGAATTAAACATTCATTCTGTCTTCCCTTACTGCTTTGTAAATTGAAATAATGCATGTTGTTTGGAAAGCAGTTTAGAAGCAGGAGGAGCCTTTGCCCTCACCCTTTCAGTTGTGACGTCTCTGTTTTGCCCAGTGGGAGATGGGGCAGAGCTGCCTCCTTGGCCTTGCAGAAGAGGTATCTAAACTGAGCATGTTGTGTTGTAATATGGCTGGAGAAGGTCTTATCAGCTGTGTTCCCCCACTTCTCTGTTACTGAACTTGACTGTACTAAAGCTCTGGAGAGGTATATTCTGTACAGAATGTCACAGCATTTAAATAAAACATGTCTGAAAGCTGCAGCCTGGGATTATTTCCTGTTGCTACACTGTAAGCAAACAAAGGAGAAGTGAGTAAATCATGGCTGCGACGACCTGGGACTTGCTGGTGGCAAAGGGTGGCCTTGGTCTCTTCCCTTCTGACCATAAGAATATTCATGCAGAAGAGCCGTGGAGGGGAGATGAGAGGAACTATGCCTACTGCACCTCTAGTCTTTGCAGGGCCAAAAGCCCCCACCTGACTTCCCTCCCTGGAATGACAAGCTCGTTTTGTCTTGTGCTCTGCACTTAGCAGGGTGGTAACAAATTGCTTTAGCTGCCTAAGTAAGTGGACTGAAAAAATTAGTGAAAACAAATGGAAACCTATAGTTAATTGCTCATCAAAAATAAATTTCCAAGACTTCACTGCATTTTAAACAGGACTAGATTTAACAAAATGGGCGGTGCTATTCCACCTGCTGATAACACAAATTTGTAGCAGAAGTTGAGCTTTGGATTTATCTTGATAATGTAATGACTTATCTCTGACTTGGAGCTAAGGAAACATGGATGGAAGAGCTACATTTGGAAGCAGTAACAGTCCTGTCTTAAGGTGCTTTAAGATGTACCGCTTGAGATAAAACACATAGTGCAAAGAACAGATAAAAATGTAATCTTTACAGAAGAAATTAATGTCTTGACTTGAACCCTCAGAATGCTTCTTAAAAAAAAACCTTTATTTGAAAATGGTTTATACATGTATATTACAACAATTAATATGATATCCCTTTAAAACAAGGCACACGAAGGAAGGCTTTTCACAGCATCAGTCTACTCAGAGACAAGCCATGTTTAACGCAGCAGCCAATCTGATCTCAGTAAAACATGGGGCTACTACACAAATTTTGTTTGCTTAAGGCTTTCCTACAGCTTAAAGCTGAGGATTCCTAATGGCTCCACAATTAACTTAATGAAGTCTGCATTATTCAGGGAGTCTCTTGGATTGTACCAGCACAGTAGTGTTCCTTGTTACTCCAAGTCTTCTGCCAGTCACGGTGCTTTCCAAGTCTTCTTGGCTCGTAGTTTTTCCAGCATTTCCTGCAAATAAAACAAACCATGGGACTATAGCAGCAGGATTTGGGCCTGGGCCCCAGCAGCTGTCCCAGCCTGTCAGGATTATGGAGCACTTCCTTCCTTCCAGCTGCCTGAGCTCCACCAAGGGGACAGGGAGAATAAACTCCGAGTCCCCCTGTTCAACCCCCTACTCTAGAGCAGCTCCAGGCAAACCCAGACAGAGTTCTTGTAACATTAAGCTCAGGTGTGCTCAGCTGGACAGAATAAAAAAAAACCCAAAAAACAACCAACCAAACCCCCAGACTGCTATAATGGAAATTCAGTCAAGTTTGGACTAGTAAAAAGCCCTGCCCTTCTTTTGCCAAGTAGAGTTTCTAGCAGCTGGAGTCCCAAACAGCCTTTCTGCTCAAGTCACCAGAAAAATTCAGCTTGAGGCAGGCACACTTTTTAGAGAAAAATTCGGCTCAGTTCTAATGTTGGCAAGGAAATTGTTAAGAGGGATGTGCCAATGGCATCACTTAAAATGGAGACTGGTTTGATGGTCTCTGTTTCAGCTGCAGTCACACCACGGAATTGTCTCAATTAGTCTGATAAGAAGCTCAGTGAACCAGGTATGACAACACTGTAGCAGACTTATTTACCTTCTGAAACTCTTTAGCCTTTTCTCTGTTTTTAGCATAAGTTTCTTGCCTTGTTTTTTCTTCCTTTCTGCTTTTTACTTCTGCAAGTTGATTATAAAGTCTGTTGAAACAGCAGGGAAAAAAGCGGGTCTTGTCAGGAAGAAAGTGGCAAAGCTGAAGGGTTTATATGGTCTCAATTGCTAGAAATTAAGAAAGGAAATTTTGGCTCAGCTCCCCAGTAATTAATAATCACTTCAAATTCCTCTTTAGCTGCATCTAACAAACACCCCCTTCTGGATTTGCCCTTCCCGCATGTTACTGTGAATAAGTGCCCGAGTGCAACTGTGAATTTTGCTTCCAGTTTCGTCTAGTTCCACGCATCGACTGGCAGAGCCCGCCCTGGCAGGATGAGCTGTGCAGGTGCCAGCCCTGTTTCTTACTGCAGCTCCGCAAGGGAACTGCCCGGCAGGTGCCTGTGCCAAACACACTTGGCTTCTCTTCCCCAGCTGCTCCGTGGTGAGCAGCGTTGGGTCCAACTGGAAATCACAAACTGCTCTGACTGACCAGTCGCTTTCACAAGACGCAGGCGAGCTACTGGTTTTTTAATCCGAACTTCTCCCTCTTGTGTTCATGCAATACCTTGACGTACGCTGGTGCATTTCCATTTCTCCAGACTTCCTGTCCTCTGGAGAAGACACCTTCACTTCTCCCACTTTCTTCAACTGATTGGCAACTGCACCTTGTTTTTCTTAATAAAAAAAAAAAAGCCAAGCATATCTTAACCCTCTAGTCCAGCTAACTCAAAAGCATGAAAGATTTTTAAGTGACGCTACAAAAGATGAAACAGGCAGAACAGACTCAATGGTGATGACATCTCACGTTGAAAAGAAATCTTCACGCTGCTGCCTGTACTTCTCAACAGCCAACTTCCAACACCCCATTAGCAGACATCAGAGATGCATCAGCTCACTTAATACGGCTGTTCTTTGATAAACAACTATCGTTTGCAGAGACACCTTATGACTACAAATGTGTGGGCAGATTGTGAAAATACAATGAGGAGCCATAAGGGCCTTTATAACACCAAAGAGGCAGCCAGACAGCAGGAAAATCCCTTCCCACATCCCTGAGAAAACAAATTACAAGAATATCCCAGTCTGCAATAGCAAAGATGCAACAAACATGAAATCTATTCTTCAATATAAACCAGCAACTAAAAGGATCCCTAATGCTGTGTCTTGTCCCCACATAAAACCTACCAGAGGTAAGAAAAGACGCCTTTTGCCTGCTCAACTTCTCAGACTTTCCTCTTTGAAACTGTCTGGCTTCTGGCTTTTCATTTTCTCTCTCTTTATTTTTTATTTCTTCTACTCTTTTCAGAGATTTCTGGATGAAGTTCTTCTTTCTTTTTAAAAAGGATTCTTGCAAACTCCCTGGTGTAGCCGCAAACTCCAGCAGCATCACTGTGGAAGAAAATGAGAAGCCTGAATGCATCTCACTTTTAGCAATGAGCAGTATCACCTTTAATGAGCTACGTATTTCAGTGGCTTTCTCCTGAAATGCCGAGCTGGGCTACTTTTGTAAATCGCAGAAGGAGAACGACACTGGGAATGAGGAGTAATCTTGCAAAACAAGCAGCAGTTCAGACCTATGGAACCTAGTAACTGTGAACAGGTCTGCCAAGACAAACACTGTGATAAATACAGCATCCAAGGCATCTTGATGCCTCAAAACATATCAGAGACCTGAGAAGTCCCTACCACGGTTAAGTTCTGTCAATTCCCGTCTTTCATGTAATTGCTGCTCATCTTGGACAAAAAAATACTTCAGTATTTTACTGGTGTTTCAGGCTATCATCAGAATAGGGGAAAAAAAAAAGGACATTCTTTGGCTATGGAGCTGGGGGACTAACAGGAAATAAAAAAAACTAGTGAAGGTGCATAAACTGTATGACAAAAAAAACCCCACAAAACGCCACGGAATTTTTCAAAATTAAGTAATTACAACACAAAAAAATGCAGTGTATCAGACATTATGAACTTTCATGAAAGACAGCCTGGCATAGCAAGAGACAAGTCAATACTTCTTTGTCAGTAAGACACATATTAAACCTGGGTGAAACGTACTACAAACCAAGCCTGAAGAGCAAGATGCGCTCACCTAAGTGAGAGAAGCTCTATGTTTTCCAAAGGAGAGGTGTATTTTATTAATGATTTTAACACTATAAACAAAGACCACCTCCATCGCAACTGCAGTATATTGAGGTTACGCATAATTACCCGCAGTCTGATGTGATGGAACGTGACTCTCATGGGGACTCTGAGCTTCGGAAGAACCATTGGGCCTCACGAACATTGAAGAATCTGGATCCGGAGCTAGCGGTAAAAATTGTGTCTCCTGTTTCAAAAGGAATCGGTGATTGGAAATGCTTAAAATATACCACAAATTTGAGTGAAGTGGTAGTACTGTCCCACTAGCATGCAAATCCCATGCAAATAAAAGACATACTCTTGTCTTTATAGCAGATGCAAGAAACAAGAAACACGGATCTTGGTAGTAAGTCTTAAAAAGCTACTTTCTAAAAACATTTTCAAACTTAAAAAAAAATATAAAAATCCATTAGAGACCCTTTGTCCATCAGATTTCAGCTGTTGTTAACAGAGGGCTGCATAATTTCATCTCAATGGATGTGGGGTTTTTTCCCCCACTCTGTTCTCTCTGGTTCTCCCCCATCACCCTCTCACTGCTTTGGCTCTTTCCCCGGCTGTCAACTGGAAGGTGACACCCAAGTACAGCCTCCTGCTGCCAACCTCCACCTCACCCACATTTCAATTATTTTATGAAGACCCATCCTTAGGCACTTTTAGGATCTTCTCTAGATGCCTCCTTGCAATTGAAACATGATTTCACCTTACCTGTTCATCTAACAGATACGCATTACTTGGTTCTACGTTACTGCTTCAGCACCCAAAATACTCTCTCATTACAAAACAGTCCCTCTACAGTTTATGGCCTTTGATTTATACAAGCCAACAGCAAGAAGTGCCCCACAGGCAAATTAAGCATAGCAGTATAACGAGCTGAGCGTATTTTCCCCAAATTAAGCATAGCAGTATAACGAGCTGAGCGTATTTTCCCCATAAGCCTCAAAGTGCTGTGTGGGCCTGGTGTAGCTCCGTCCACCAGGTGGGGGATTTTGCCTTTTTTTCCTGTTTATTTTGTAGCTTTTGTCCCACCCTCTCCTCTCGTTCAAGTCTTCAACTAATGGGATACAACTTAGTCTTGCAAACACCAGCAAGATGGTTCTGTTTCTCAGCAAAAGTCTTCCCAAACTCTGTCTACACAATCACAAGATAGTGATTTTAAGGAATAGCCCAAATTTAAGATCTATTAGATCTGTCCAGAAAACCTAACATCAAACCAAGATGCTCCAAGCAATTACTAAGCTCGGATAACTTTAACATTCTCCCGTTTTGCAACAGGGGATTACCTGCTACAGTGGGGCCTCTCCCCGTTATGATTAAGACTAACTTAAAATCAGAATCAGATTAGTAATAAAGACTCACCTCAGTAAAAACATTAAATTCAGGCTGATCCACACATGCTGGGTTATTGATTTTATCCTCCTTAATTTTCTCTTGGTTAGGATGTTCAACGTCTGATTCTGCAATACTGATGTCATTTGAGCTTATCAGAGTGAGTTCAGGTTCTTCCATGATACCACGCCCTGACTCGGTCTCCTAGAAAATAAATTATACAAGATATCAGTGTGAAAAAGGGAAAAAAAAATAAAAATCACTATTTCCAGCAATAGGAAAAGCCGCTACCTTGTCCGAAAGAGGAGGCTCATTCAACATGCAGAAGAAAGAAAATCTGCCCCCAGGCAATAAATGAAATACAGGGAGAGCGCTTTGCCTGAGGTTTTGATGTCTGCAAACTCTGGAACCTCAATCCAAGGCGAAGTATTTTATATACCAGTGTTACAAAAACAACCCAAATAACACAAAGCCACCAAACAACAACAAAAACTCCACCTCTGCTCCACTCACCTCAAGTTTAAATTACTTAGTTCTAGGGCAAACTTTTTTTTTAAAGCTACCTCATCAAAGCTATTTCATTAAGTTTGCTTATGCTTTGGTTAAATTATTCACCTCCTTCAGGCTTCTAAACGTCCAGGTAAGTAACCGTGCCGTGTAACACAGATGCATATGCTACACCAACTGATGCTAGGAGAGGGAGAGGCAATAGACCTTACAGCTCCTCCAACAGTCACGGGAGCTCCAGCTCATTTTAGCTACTGCTAATTATTTCAGCGCTGTGATCTGAAAGTAGTAGTAAGGCAGAAGTCCAGGAAACACGCAAGTCAAACCAGAATTGTAAAATCAACATTTGCCAAGCTTCCCGACACTAAAGGTCTAAAATAACTTGGTGCAACAACAAAAAACCCAAGGAAAAAACCCTACCCAAATTACTGCTTTTGGAAATCCGTTGTACTCACCCAGACTGGGATACGACACGAGCTTCTGGGCACAGAATTAGAGTGTTTTTCATGTCTTTCCAGGAAAGAACTATTCTGTTGTACGACAGCCTGTAAACGGATGTCTGAGTCTTCCAAGTTGGTTTCTCTCAAAACCCTCGAAGATTTCTGTACTTCTGGAAAGCCTTGGTCTGGCTCCTTTACATTTGTATTGCGCTGAGAATCCAGCTCCACAGCTTCATCTGCTTCATGTAGGTGAACTGATTTTTCGGGAAGCATCACATACTTCTTACCAAATGCCTCCACAGGCAATTTTTCAGAACGCAGTGTCTCTTTTAGTACGTACTGAGGGAAAGTTTCATCCACTGTAACTGGTGTGGTATCTAGCTGATAAAATGCTTTTTGCTCTTCCAGTGGATTCAGACTTTCATTTTGCAGATCTTCCACTGAACACTGGAGATTAATACTTTCCATAGTTCTTGCCAGTTCTTCGTATTCTCTGGCAGATGAAATGCAGTTCTCATTGCCCCATTTTTTAGTTCCAGGGGTTTGTTCAAAAGATCTCTGTAACGCAGCACTGAGGTCCTCTGGCTGATCAGCGTTCTGACAGCGATCGCTCAGAGCAGAGTCTAATTGCAGTGGGTGAAAAGATTCTTCAGATCCTGTTGCAAAAAATTACCAGGAGTTAGAATTTTGACTAACACAACAGAATTTAAACTTTCAAAAGTCCCTCCATAATGAGACTTTTCAGTAATGTAAAATAAATAGTCTAGTAAATAAGAAACAACATACTGCTTAAAAAAAAGTCTGCTTAAGTTTCTTCAAGTCATTAACGTTACATAAAGGGATCACTGCAGAGAAAACAACTTCAAGAAACGACACTTTTTGCTGCTTCTTAGAATACGTTTAGGGACGGACTTCATGATAGTGCTGACGTAACTACATGGAAAGTCAATGGATTTTACAATTTATACTCTGTAAGTGGAAGTTCTTTGAGTTTTTGGGCATCCAACAAGTCTCTAAAACAGGAAGAAAACAATCCAAAACACCATTACTTGGGCAGAAACTCTTCAGAGTAGAAGAAAACATCCACATTGGAACAATGACTGCTATTCCTACAAGTTACCATACTGCACCCTGAACTACCTTTCCCTTAGGACCTACACGTGCAAATCAAAATTTTTATTTTTTTTTTTTTTTCCAGAAGACACTTGGAAAAGAGGAAGATCGTGTGCCAACATTTTATTTACTGGGGAGGCATTTCAGCAGTACAGCATACGCTGTCAAGAAAGAGAAATATAATAGATACAGAATAGCTGCTTGCAGCTTTAAACATGGATAGTGTGTGTTTCCAAAACTGTATGGATATATATGCAAATAAAGATAATTGACTAGGAACATTTACATGATAAATACATCTATTACTCAAAATATTGTGCCGCACTTCCTGTTACTGTTCAGCTTTCTGCTGGTGCACCTTAAAATGCTGAAACACTTGATTCTTGGTAAATAAGAGCTTCAGAACCATTTAGATTACTACTGGCTGCATTTGGAATTTCAGATTGGTCCTTTCCTTTAGAATACATGAAATATCAAGTTAATTTGCATTCAACTTCAAAACATTAAAAATGACTTTTCGTGCAATGAGCTGCAGTTAATGCTGCTGTAGAATCATAAACACTTAATCTAGTAATCACTACATTGTAATTTAAAAGTTTATTCCTTCCTCTCTCTTCCCTCCCCCTTTATTTTGTAGATAGATAAAGCAATTCTATAATCAGACCAAATACCACAGCATGCAGTACATAATGACTATTGGTGTGAATTAACAGTGGAAAAGGAAAATTCAATGGTTTCTTGAAGGATACAACGTATAAAAGAAAAATGAGTGAGACCAGAGAGATTCTAACACATATACTTGAAATTAATCAATTCATGGAACTTCCTTAATTTCCTCAAACTTGCGAAATGATGGATATGTATGAACAAACGTTTAGAAAAGTACTTAAACTGACAGTTTCAGCCAGAGTTGATATTTTTTCACTAACATGATAATTACTGCACAAGTAATAAGTAACATAATATCCATTACATTACTTGGATATGCAGGTCTGCTTTTGTATTAAAGTCTTAACTGCTGAGGAAACAAAGAACCTCACAAAATGTCATTAGCCATTAAAGGTGGTGGAGAAGACAGCGTGGGAGAGCACAGCAGCAAAGTTAACACATTTCAAAGCAGAGCTGATGGAGCAGCGAAAAGTTCCTTCCCAGTTTCAGCACAGCAAACCCAGTAAAGGGCTGGTACTCACATGGCAATAGGTTGACTTTGAACACATTGATCTGACTGTGCCGTACGTACCCAGAGTAACATTTTCATTAAGAGATTCTTCCTCTGCTGTAACGTTGTTTGCCCCGTTTGTTTCACGACTAGAAGGCAGACTGCTTCTTTGTATATTCAAACTGCAGTTTCCCACTTCAAGAAACGCAGACACGTCTTGACTTTTTGTTGAAAATTCTGAAGTCTAGTGGCAGAAAAAAAAAAAATCTTAATTTAAGATTCATTTTCTCAGAAATATGAAGGATAAAAAAATCAAAGGTAATACTTCATTTTTTGGATCACATTTCTACTACAACTAGCAAAAATGCTTCTAAGCGTATCAAGTTCTAAGTATATCAAGGATTATTATTGTGATTCTTCTACACAGAAGATAGTGTAGAGATTATACATTCAACTTTTACAGAAATCTTAAGCCAAAGTATTTCCTCCATCAGAGTTTTTCTGTAGTACCTTGCTAAATTCTCTACTGTCTTGTGAAGTTCTGCGTTCAGAACAGGATGATGAAGTATCAAAGTCAAGGCTTGGTTCCAAAGGCTGAAAGAGCTGGTGATGGAAGTTCGGAAAATGTCTTTCTGTTTCAGGAAAATCAGGTTCAGCTGCTAGAGCTATAAAAAAAGAGGTTATTTTAAAAACAAACAAACTTGCCCTCCCCCAAACACCCCCCTCAAAAAAACAAACAATGGACATATCATCACACCTTACTTCTATACGCAGTAAATGAAGCATATAGAATCCTGCAAGTATACAAATACAAGCTTCTTAAAAAGAAATCTTTACAGCATCTAATTCTTTCACTCTGATACAATGCAGGTACAAAAAGCAGCAAGAAAGTGCTACGCTCATGCAATTTTTTTTTTTTTTTTTTTTTTTTTTTAATGAAAAGATGAAGTCCATAAGCTCTCTGTTCAGCACTTGAGACTGCATCAGAAGCAGTGTGGGCGTCCCAGTACAAAATACGCAGTGACACAGTGGAGCAAGTCCAATGAAGAGCCACAAGGATGATTAAAGGAAGGGTGAAGCACGTGATGTTCAAAGAGAAGCTAAAAACCGAGTTTGTTCAACCTTAAGAGGAGGCTTGGGGGTGTGGGGGAAGAGGCACAGAAATCTCTGCTGCCTACTACATCCTACGAGACAGCATAGAGAAGATGCAGTCTTTGGACTGCTGCGTGAGAGAACGGGGGATAATGGACACAAGATGGAACACAGGAAATGCTGGTTGGATACAATTAAAAACAAAACAAAAAAAAAGTTGCTAAAAGTTGCCCAAGGGCGTGTGGAATCTCTGACCTGAGATATTCAGAACCTGCCTGGAGAAGGCCTTAAGCAACCTGGTCTCAGCTGGCTCTGCTGTGAGCAGGAAGGAGAATATGAATCACAGAAGTAGAAGTCCTTCCTAGTCAAGATTCATCTCTAATTCTATCATTCTAGGTTTTCAAACATTCCAGGGGGAAGTAGTTAAATTAAAATACTGGCATTATCTTCATGAGAATATCTAATACTCTTATTTTCATGAATTGTTCCATTTTTCTAGAGAGCACAGAACTCCCACCAGTCTGTTAATCAGTGTTTCATCAACTATGTAACCCTATGTGAATAATTAATTATTATATATTATTGTCTCTACCTTCCTGAAGGGAAAGTTGTGCATAACCAAGCGATAAAATCGGCACAGATCAACAGCCTAGCCATGCCAGCAGGATGCTGTGTAAAACTAGACTATGATCAGATAAGATACCTGATCGGACAATCTTTATTTTTTTTGCACTACACTACGCTAAGTAGACGCGTAGATAAAGCAACGCATGAAGAACATCAAACCATCAAAGTTCTTGCATGTACAGTCCTTACTGACTTTAAAACGTAGGCTGAATATAAACAATACAGACTAACACAACACTGAGCAAACTCCTCCTCATTCTGTACGACTAGAGTGCAGCACAAAGATACTTTAAAATGGCAAATACCTTGGAAACGTGCGTTGTTCTCCGAGTAAGAGTTCCAGTCTCCAGTACACCTCCTCAAGACCTGCTGTATCTGACTTCCTTTATAAAGGTACTTCTCTCCTTCGGGCAACTGAGTTTCAGATACTCTACATAAATTCTCTTGCCTCTGCTTAAAGGTAAAAGGCAGCGAGGAGTTCCAAGGGCGAGCTGCTGTTTCTCTCAAAATTCGATCTTCCGTACTATCAGAAGACAATCCTGAAATTGGAAGCCAGATGTTTGCAGTTTTGAAAACAAACCACTTCCATGAAGTCATCTGAAAAGACAACGCTTAATATCCTGAAACATTCGCAAAGAGCTCTGGGTTTTTGTTTCCTTAATTGTGTCCTGTCAACGTTCCCACAAACCTTACTACAAATTTCCGCAAGTTCAAGCTGATAATACCTAATTAGGTAGCAGTCAGTACAGCTTAGTGCTTTTAGAGTATGTAGACTTCGGAAATACTGAAACAATAAAATAGGAAAAGAAGTAATAGTGTTATTTTATGCTAGCTAGCATATTTTTACCTCCTATGGCACATAAATGTGTCAATCCTTTGTATCTTTATGACATCATGCAGTAGTTTTATTCATGCTTTAATAGAAATTGCCTAATACCAACACAAGAAATCTGAGGGGATCAAGGCAACCAAAATTATGTTCCTAGTTAGTGCACCAACCCCTCTTTGTCGATACACTTACAGAAGAATTGCGCAAAGCTATCAGAAAAGGTCATTATTAAGCACTGAGTGTACAGTGAACACACAGCTAGACTTGAAAAATTTATTCATGCAGCTGAATAACCAAAACCCTTGGTATTTTTCTCCCACAACTGAAAAACAACAGAAAAGAAAAGCTACAAACAAACCATCTTAGAATTTGCTTTAGCTTTCTTATGTCAATAAAACACAGATTTGTCACATGAGTTATGAAGTTTACTACTCAAAGTAACACCAGTTTAGAACATTAGGGTTAAAATGAGCCACTGAAATCTCAGACTAAAAACCACAGTCTTCAAAAATTGATTCACAGACATGGAATAACTCACATACACCTATGTTGTTTATGAGAAAAAATGTGTCAGATTAACACAATATTAAGCCTTAAAGTAAATAAATTCACAAGTCACTATCTAATAACTTTCAAACCCACTTCCCATGTTCACAAGTGATAATGTCAGCACACAGAGGAGCAACTATATGTATTATAGAGGAATTATTTTTATTTCTATGAAAAGCTAACAAAATCAAGAGGCAGACTGCAAGCAAAAAAGGATACGAACACATATTTCCCAGAAACCTATTAAAAGTCAATATGGCATTCAAATGACATTTTCACAAATAAGTTATTAAGAACTACTATGGTGACAAGCAGATATTGGAACAATTCTCTTAACAGCAAGACAACAATCATAGCCCTGTAACAATCTATGATACATATTGATTAGAAAACTTCTATGACTGTATCATTTGGGGATCAGGTTTGTTTTTTTTTTTTTAAATTTGCCACTTGAAAACTGCTACTGTTACAGTTGCTTAATAAAACTCAAAACATTCTTTGCCAAAAGCAGATGTGTCATAAGGTTAAATTATTATAAAAGCAAAAAAATCATGAATACATAGTGAAACATTCTAGCTACACTCAAGTCTATAAGACATGTTAATCATTCTTAAGTGAAGTCCCACATTAGCTTATTTCAGAAGAACTTATGTCCAGTGAGTTAGACCCTGCTGCTATATTAGTTAGACCCTATTCTGCCATAGAATAAAGAGAAGACACAATTTTCCTTTTACAAGAACAACAACAAAACCCAAACACTCACCGTTGTCAACGGGGCTTACATCCAACGTTTCACTAGTCAAAAAGCTTCCAGTGGAAACTGTTGAAGACAAGTCACAGGGTATTCCTCGCACGAAAGCCTCTGAACCTAAGTTCGTGGATACTACTTTAGAAAGTACTTCCTAGGATGAAATAACACCTATTACTGTGTATTCCGATGGCCAGAACAAAAGCTTTAAACCCACACTTTTTATTCTGAGCTCAGTTCAAGTGTAGAAGCCTTCACGTTTTGCACAGTCAGGCAAATACAGATTCATCATTGCTCAGTACAGAACGTTTCACACCCAATGTCCCAGACACGTCACCCCCCAGCAGCCCCCTCCCCACACACACACCCACACACACCACCCACACGCACAAAAAATTATAAAGCCTCTCAGAACTGCATACAAATCATGACACCTGGAAGATAATTTTATCTTCTGGTGGTCAGATTTGGCTATTTCTCATCACAGACCCACTTCAGTAGAATTGTAGATCTCAGAGGAACATATATCCAGTACATGGAAAACTCAGGAATTTTACAAGTACTTGCACTATTGAGCCTTTTGCAGACAGGAGACTGACTTAAAAATGTAATTCTATGAAATTAAACTGAAAATATACAAAATATACTAAAATGTTATCTTCCTTGATTTTGAAGTAGGGTCTACAGAGTCATGAAACAAAGAATGAGGGTTCTTGTACTTCCAAATGTTGAAGAACTAGATGTGAACACTTTTTTCCCAAACTCCAATTAAAATGTGCACTAAGAAAATCTAAGAAACCCTTTCCCTACATTTTTCATTATATACTACTTTATATAAATATATTTAACATATATGTAAATGTCCATTACATGTACAAATAATGTCCATAACACGTACATTTAAAAGTGATGTTATATACACATTATACATAGCATTTTTTAAATACTGTTTTTATCTTCTGGCAAAATTACGGGAACTTTGGGGAAAAGCAGGGGATAGCACTGGCGTTGATTTTGGCAAGGCTTTTGACACTGTCTCTCACAGCATTCTTATATTCCAGTTTGGATGTCACAACCTGGATGCGTGGATGACAAGAGGGGTAAAAAAACTGGCTGCATAATCAGGCTCAGAGGATGGTGATTAAAGGGTTACACTCTACCTGGAGGTGGGGAACAAGTGGAGTGTGATGGGGCTCCTTCCTAGGACCCGTCCTCTTTAACACCTTTGGCAATCACCCAGGGGAGGCAAAACCATTCTTTTATCAAGTTTGCAGATAACACAAAGTTGGGAGGACCATCCAATACACTAAACGACAGGGCTGACATCTAGAAGGCCCTCCTGAGGCTGGCCCGACAGGAATGTTACAAAACTCCGCAAGAACAAACGCAAAGTCCAGCACCTGGGCAGGAAGAGCCCCACACATCACTCCGAGCTGGGCCCTGCCTGGGGAACAGCCCTGTGGAAAAGGACCCAGGAGTCTCGGCAGAGAAAAGGGATAACAGAATCCTGCGCTGTCTGAAGAGGAACACAGCCAGCAGATCCCCCGCAGCGACTACCTCTCTTTACTTGGTGCTTATTATACTGCTGCATCGAGAATACTGCACCCAGCCTTAGCCCCCCAACATGAGATAGAAAGATTCATCACAAAATAACGAGTAAGTTATGTTATATGGTTATTTTGATATGACTAACCGTATTATCAAGTCTGAATAATGGTCCAGGACGTGTTGTAACTCTTTCTCCAACTTCAGCAGCAAGAACTGGTGAATCCTGAGCCACTTCAGAATCCTGGCACTGGGCTAAACACAAACGTAATAGAAGCAATAGGGAACAGAA
The DNA here is from genome assembly GCA_013398915.1 of Dromas ardeola. Taxonomy (NCBI): domain Eukaryota; kingdom Metazoa; phylum Chordata; class Aves; order Charadriiformes; family Dromadidae; genus Dromas; species Dromas ardeola. The sequence continues at coordinate 82,690 of VYZM01008525.1, read as the reverse complement.
AGCAACTTTTGAGTTCATAGTTAGCAATATTTTTTTCAACACCAGATGGCAGTAATATTCTGCTGCTGGCGTCCTCGCTATTAGGGCACTATTTTTGTCCATCCGTGCCACTTTCTTCTCACCTACAACATACTTTCTGCTCCACTGTATCACCAATTTAATTGGCAACCAGCGGTTCTCCTTGACCAGCCTTCCTAAAATTTGTAACTAGCATGACTGCTCTCTGCGGAACATGCAGGAAGAGCTACAAATTCATACTTTGGTTTTGCAGAATGAAATACGGCTTCGCTGGTGTTACTACAATCATTTAATTGGGGTGGGGGGAATCTTTTGCCCTCTACCATTACAGTGATTACAAAGAAAAGCAGACATTCCAAGTAGATCAGAGAAATCAGAGACACCAAATTACTTCACTATAGCATGACTACTACCGTGGAACCAAATCACTTTTGCCATAATGCTCTTACACATAAAAATATGTAAGATCAGTAGCCATGTAAAAGAAGTACCACAGCAGCACCAGAAAAACACAATTTCTGTAATCAGTGCTGACAAGGACTTTCAATGTTTGACAGTTCTTCTAAGATTGTAAATTAATTGTCAACAAACAACTCTAAAATACGTATTCTTATTTCCGGTAATAATTTTCAAGTAAGCAGTGCTAAACATCAAACTGAAATTAAACAGTCGAAATTAAGTAGGTATGTTTTCTCCCAATTCTACAAGGGCTGCTAGTGACAGAGACGTTTCAAATCCCCAGCATTCTGTAAGGTTCTATACTTAGGCAGATGGCATAATATTCTGTGAATCCTAACACTAGTTCATACCTTGTAGAAAATGAAACTCAAATTTCTTACTGGAAGGTGGAGTCCAATTGTTCCATTTTTCCAACTACACAAAAAAAGGGGGGAGAGGTTTCCTCTGTGATGCAACACCAGTGAAGTATCTATATGATGTGGTACTTAGGCATCTTAATCAATATGAAATATTTTGAAACTTAATTCAGGTAGGGGAAAAAAAATAAAAATAAAAATCTAGGTTTTCTGTCTCCTTGGTTGGATGAGACAGTAGCATGACTGAGTCTAGATACACTGCAGAAATCTGCTCCTCTTCTTTGGAGGAGAATACAGGATCCTGAAAATGAGCAAGGCCTTAAAGAAAATTCCTTGAATCAGCACGAAAACTGCCATCATATCATCTCTTGGTATTTAAGTATCTCCATAGCAGGAAAAATGCACAGCACAAAAGACTTCTAAACTCAAAAAGTAGTAACAAGAAGCAGTGGCTGCAAATGTCTGCACGATTCAAAAACTGGAAATAGACTATTCATTTAAAAGTTTGATAAAAAATTAAATGCTGGAACAAGCTACCAAAGAATTCTCCATTTCCCGACACCTCTACATCAAGGTTAGATATTTTTCTGAAAGAAATGATTGTATTTTCTAAAGGATAGGAGAGTGACAGGTAGTAATTTAGGATACATATGAGATGAGATTCAAACATTTAATACTCCCCTGTACATAAATTCTATGGAGAGCTATGCTACAAATGTTTCATTAATATACTGTAATAACCTGCACCGTTCTTGTACTATTAATAGAAGGGATGAACAGTAGCAATTTCATGCTATAAAACAAATTATTTAATTAAAAATACAACATGCTCATATCTCATGACTTTATGAGTCAACAAATACAGTTTTTTTAAAGGATATTAATGTAATAAAGGAGGGGGTTTTATTCTTCCCTCCTCCCTCCAGAATAATAGTGCAAGGTGTTCGTTCCTCACAGCTTCCTGACATCAACGTGGGACTTGCATGTTTTAACCTCCTGGCCACCACACTGCGACAAAGTATTTGTATTTAAACATTGAGGGAGCGAAATAAAAGGGCATTTTGGATATTACAGTCTCAAAAGAAAATTTCAGTAAAATCGCAGCAATTACTTTAGGGTGCAATTTGAAAGATAAAAGACTCAATGACAAACCACTCAGTGAAGACAATATAACACCAGGGATTAGTCCAAATGCAACCACGTAGACAAACAAGAAAAGGTGTACTCCACGTTAGTTTGCTAAATTGGTGATGGATAATACAATGTCACAATAATGAATTATGAACAAACATTTGGGATTACTAAAAATAAATTGAAATCTTAGCTTTGCTTGGATCACACAAAAACCAGTCATGCTTGGAATAACATCTCTGTAAAGGGGAGCAATGCATGACGATAATAATCACATCTGGAACACTGCTCACAGGGACCATTGAAGATGAAGAAAGAGAGAAAGGCCTGTTGATATGTAATGAAGGAGAACTGTGAAAGAGATGTATGTATCACATCTAATCACTATTTTCAGGCTGACTTCTCAAGGAAATTAAATACATGCCATCAAACTGCCTGTCTCACCTGTAGGGTTACTCTGCAATTCCATATTAACAATTTGCATTCTATTACCCTATTTTAACCAAATTGGGATTGAAAAGAAGAAATATTGAGTGTCCGAAGTTCCTAACTCATCTTGTCATACATCAGTGGCATGGCAAGAGAGAGCAACCCGAATCCGAGCCTCACTGGTGGCACTTACTGCCACATCACTGCAGATTGGGAGAGGCGATTCTGCCTCTCTACTCTGCTCTGGTGAGACCCCACCTGGAGTACTGCGTCCAGCTCTGGAGCCCTCAGCACAAGAAAGACATGGACCTGTTGAAGCAGGTCCAGAGGAGGGCCACAAAGATGATCCAAGGGCTGGAGCACCTCTCCTATGAGGACAGGATGAGAGAGTTGGGGTTGTTCAGCCTGGAGAAGGCTCCAGGGAGACCTTATAGCGACCTTCCAGTACCTGAAGGGGGCCTACAGGAAAGCTGGGCAGGGGCTGTTTGCAAGGGCATGTAGCGATAGGACGAGGGGGAATGGCTTTAAACTACAGCAGGGTAGGTTTAGATTAGACATTAGGCAGAAGTTCTTTACAATGAGGGTGGTGAGAGACTGGCCCAGGTTGCCCAGAGAGGTGGTGGAGGCCCCATCCCTGGAGACATTCAAGGCCAGGCTTGATGAGGCTCTGAGCAACCTGATCTAGTTGAAGATGTCCCTGCTTACTGCAGGGGGGTCGGACTAGATGACCTTTAAAAGGCCCTTCCAAATCAACACATCCTATGATCACCTGAACAGCTGCCTGTGGCTCTCCGGCTGCCAACCAGCTGATCAGGTTGTGCAGCCCTGGTAACCACTCCATATCGAGTACATTTGTCCTCCCCTAACCAGAAGCAGTCCTTAAGACCCGTTTAACATTCAGACATATCTGCTTCTAAATTTTAGAGGGTTAAAGTTATTTTTCTTCTTGTAGTAATTGGAAGAAATACAACTAATTAAAGAAATGAAAAAAAAATAAATTGCCTGTTACCCAAGGACAAGTCTCATATCAAAGGAAACTCACCTTTGTTGATAAAGTATCCAAACAGATGTACCAAGTTTATCTTTTCAAGAACCTGTATAACTTTTACATTTTTATCTTTAATGGTTTATTTTGAAAAAGCACGCGAGCAGTGATTGGTAGGATTTGTACACATCTAGTGGTTCCTTAATCACGAAAGCAGTACAACTCCTAAGTTGCAAAGCTTCACATTATTCAATTGAAGGTAAAAACCACTAAGAACATAACTTAAAAGAATAAGGTCAAAGATCACATATACAAAGCACTCATTTGCTCATATCTTTAGAGATTCAATTAAGTCTTGAAAACATGGGAAAATTGCAAACACGTTCTGGTTAGAATCAAGTAACAAAAAATATTAAAAACCCCCCAAATAATTAGAAAATAACCAAAGCTACTCTCATAAGTAACAACTTAATGCACCTTAAGTTTCCCCTTCAAAAATTTTCTATTTAACACGGACTGTAGATTTTCTTGCTGAAGATACTACACTGCTTACCGAAAGTACCACAGAGTGCTTCACAGCCTTCAAATTACACAGATACTGTTGACAGTTTTGGTTGTTGAATTACTCAAGAGGATAATCCTCTTAAATTCTTTAGCGATAATTTAAGTTTAAATATAGGTGTATTTCAAGAAGAGTATTCTGAGCATTAAAGGCAGCAGTTGCAAGGAAATGGGCTTATATGACTTACTCATAAACAACTTAAATCCCTAGTAAATCCCAGCTGAATCAAAAAGGATGTCTCAACACAAACTAAATTAAAAGTTACCTTAAGATTTGGGGCAGCAGTGACATTTCTAGCAAAACCAGGAGGTGCACACTACATAGCTGTATTGCTTGTAAAGACGTACATATAAGGTAGCAAAGTTGCTGAAAACTCCTTTGCAGCTCTAGTAATACATTTACTTTAGATAGATACTGAAAACTGTACTGGACCACGGGATGCTTTCATCTTGTAATAAGCTTCAAATTGCTTTAGTCAGTGTTCTGCAAACTTTGTGTAATGGTTCCCAGCAAGTCAGGCACAGCATTTCTCAATTACAGCAGCGATAAACTGCATTTCCATCTGCAGGAAATTTGAAAACAGGCAAGTGCAACGCAACTGAAAGTACTGGAGCCTTTGAGTTAAAATTATTCCAAGGCTGGAGAGACAAGCTAAATTTGTATAGGCAGGGGAAGAACAGCAGGAATTGAAAATCCTGACATCCACTTGTTAGTCCAATCTCTTGAAAAACTGCTTAGTAACCCACTTTGTTTACCTGAGCCTAGTCACCTTTGTTCCTTTATAAAGCCAGTCAAGCTACCCAAAACATGCTTAGTAAGTTTCAACAACCCTGTAACAAAATTATTTTGAACATTCGCAAAACACTTTATAACAAAACCAACTCTTTTTTGGTAACCAAACCAACTTCATTTAATTTATGGAATTGGATTAACTTTGTCACATATGGACACAGTCTGTCCTCCAAAGTGTGACTGCTAATAAAAGCTCTTCACAGATGAACAGAAAAGATCAGAATTCAAGTAATCCTTACATTATTGTCCTATTTTTACTTCTGTTGCAGCTGATTCTTTCAAAGTTGCTTCTTTGAGCTAAGGATAACACTCAACCTTCTATTTTTTTGTCTCAATGGTATTTTTAAGGATTTTTTTTTTTATAAACACCGATCTTTCGGTGGACATCTACGTTAGGATGTTAACACTCCAGAGTTCTTTTTAAGCATTAATTTCCTTTGAGTCAATACAAGGAATCACTGGGTACTGTCTCAGGCACACCACTGGTCTGCTCACAACAGGTTCCTGCCTGGTGAAGCTGCAAAGGAAGATACCTCCCTCAGGAGGAAGAAATACATGTGGTTTTCTGCAGCAGTCTGCTCCCTATGCACGCATGGGATTGTGCTGTAAGGGCCGGGTAATCAGGTAATACAAAAGGAACTTTGTAATCAGGTAATACAAAAGACGACAATTCTACAAGGTACAGATAAAGAACACGCCTCGGATGAGAAACTGTTGACTAGCTATGAAGTTTACTGCAGCTGGACTTCTGTTACTATAATGGTAATAAACTCAGTCATCCTGAGGCACATGGTTATGGAAACGCCCTTTTTTACACTTAAAATTAAACAGTACTTAAATAGTGCTGCATGTCCTTTAACAACTCAGGTCATATGCTGCAAATAAATTACAGTAAAATTAGCAGTGCTGAATAGTATTCACGTAATTCCTAGAAAGAATATTATTTCCTCACCTGAATCATACGAATTTTCAGCAGTCATCGTCAGCACCTCTTGTAATAATCTGCTTGACTGTTTACTTTGCCTTGGACTTCCAGTAGAGATTTGTTCCTTGTAGCTTGTTACGCTCGGAGGTAACCTGCCTTCTTCATGAAAAGCGTGACTGTAACGTTTCACATACGCAAACTTCCCAGTGGTCGAAATGGGAGAAGATTCTCCACTAACAGAAACTGTTTTATCTGAATTGAAAACATTTGTAATCAGTTTAGGTATAGAAATACAGTGTTTCGCACTTCTTGAAAACATTACGATGCACATTCTATTCTACAGAAATAGCCTGCTGAATTAGTACAGTGCTCCATTCTGACAGAGTTAGCCACATCAGGTCAGTAAAAACCTTTGTATTACACAGTTTATGGATTATACAGGTTAAAAAATTATATAGGTCACAGACTTCTCAAAAAAGAATTCCTAACTCAACTGAAGTATTTCTTCCAAAAAAATTCAAACGAATTGGTGGATTTGCTAAGTTGAAAAAAAACCTTTCAGTAATTTTTCCAAATCCAGAGGCAACATAACTTCTCTGCTCTGGCTTAAAGATTATTTTTTTCTCCCCAACCCCCACCCCCCTCCCCAACAGCCCTTTTTGGACACTCAGTGCAATAAAACCCTCAAGTTTAACTTTTTACTCCCTACCGTCACCAACGGTTAGATAATGTAGGAATAAATCACCTGTGAATTATAATGGGATTACACAGCAAATGAATATTCCCTACTCTAGAATTCCACTGGATAATATTTCAGAAAACTTTTTTGCTATTTATTCTGATTTTTAATCTTTTTTAAAATTAAGATGCATAACACTAAGTCAAGTGCTTTTGAGAATATATTCTTTCACCAAAACTTGTTGTCTAATCAAGATACCAAATTAGTCCAACAAGAATTATTCTGCATAAACTGATGCTGACTAGCATTAATTACTTTTCTTTAATTAAAAAACATCCCATACCAGCTGTTTCATTATTTTGCTCAAGATGAATGCCCGCCTGACAGGCCTACTCAGATTGTTCTGCTTAGCCCTTTTAAAAACACTGACACCATATTAAAACTTTTGTAAAATACGCATTAAGTTCTAGCTATGAAGAGAGTTTAAAATAGTAAATTTAAATGTTTACATTGAGAAAACACCTGTCTGTTGTACCTGTTACTTAATGTTCCTTACAGAGAATTACAAAGCATTGTGTGCAGACTGGAACAGACTTAGAAAATACTTGCATTGTGTAGTTGCTCTCTGAGATTTTCACAAAGAGTGTTTTGCATTTGAAAAAAAAAAAAAAAAAATTAAAAGATGGTCTACAAATTTCTGTACAAACTTGATACTAACTCCTTAAGATTTCACACTCGCTTTCTTGGTATGCTCAAAAGCTAAACGTTTAAACACCTTCCATCATCTCTGCTAGTTCTCTTTACAATTATTGTACAATTGTCTATTAACACTGTACCTGCCCAACAGACAAAGCAACAGGGAACTTAAGTCATAGAATTACGGTGAATTTTCTTTTGTTGGCAAATTTTTATTTCGATTACGTTTTTCTAGACAGACACTGTTTTTCTCAACTATAACTGACTTCACTAATATATAAATTATACCTTAAAATAAGGCAACAGCTATTATTTCATGATCAATCATCTGAAAGACTCTTCAAAAAAGATTAATTTCTCCAATCTGTATTTCTCAGGAACAGCAGCATTTATTATATATTTTATATCCATATATATTTATATATTACCTGCATAAGAAATGTTGCAACTCTTCGGTGTGTCTACCTCTGGTATAACACTAAGTTCATGTTGTTCCAAATCAAGCCCTAACTTGACTTTTGTCACAGGTGGTTTGGAAGATCTCCATTTCTGTTGTCTACATAGAACTTGCTCGGACTGTTCTGTAAAATAAAGTTTTGTTGTTTAAATTCCCCTAGCATGTTGCAATAATATATATCAAATTAACTTGGGGAGATGGAATGGAACTCCATCTCAGCTGCAAAAAGAAAAAAATTGTAATGAGAAGTACTATACAGCCTTACCAGTTTGCTCAGCTGGAGCGACGCACTGTGAAATCATTTCACTTCCATGAAATTTACTCCTGCCACAATTCTCTTGCTGGTAGTTTTCTGAGTCTTGGAAAAACTCAGTTCTATTAATCCGGTCAGGCTTTTGTGCCTCTGTCATTTCTTCATTTGTGCGGACGCGTCTCACCTTAGCGGAGGAGGGGGTGGGGGGGAGCAACTATACATAACATTATATTTATACTCATTTATCAAACCAGCTTTTTCTTGTGTGTGTATTCCATGCAGGACAACATTCAGCACTTTGAGAAAGTAGTTCAAGTATGCAAGATACTGGACAGACTTGCTTAGCTTACAAAAACGGTTGGACATACAGATACTCTATTTAGCTCTACAAGCCTAACGTGCTAAAACATAATTGTTTACATTTTCAGGGGCTTTTGTTAGATCAGAATACTAAGCATTTTTAATAGGAACAACTCCTGAAAACAACTCCTTAGTTTTTCAGCTCCTGAGTTTAGGAATTTTAGCTGTTTGGAGACTATAAACGCAAGAGACAGGGACTCTAGGCAGCACTCATTTTTCTAAGATGGCTTCTCTTTATAGAAAAAAGGGCAAAAGGGGCTTCTTTAGAAACTCCAAAATAAATTTAGATTTTTCTTCTGTTACCCAGAAACAAGCAAAATTCCAACTCAAAAGTGCAGCTGTCAAACCAACTTCCTAACGCGTATACATAAAAAGACAAACTTTACAAAAATAATATATTCAAAATGCTTATGATATCTTTTGAGGTACCGCTTAAATTTTTTTAACACAAGAGCTGTTTTACATACAGCTGCATTTCTAGCGCTGAAGAAAATTATACCTGGAGATATTTCAGACAACATAACTATTTCAATCACCATTATGTTCAGAGACCAAGCACAGAAGTTCATACTATCTCTGTTAGACTGAACAAAACTGCGCTCTTGGGGCTTACAGAAAAGAACTACTGATTACAAATCACAACTCCTAATTAAAATTTTCATTATGGTAAATCACCTAAAACTATCAACACTCCATGGGATACTTTGCTAATTGGTAGGATTCACTCTTAAGTTTGATCACCTACCAGATGACTCACCATGCAAAGCATTTGGCATCCTGGCATCTTTGGCATCCTGGGGTGCATCAAGAAGAGTGTGGCCAGCAGGTCGAGGGAGGTCATCCTCCCCCTCTCCTCTGCCTTGGTGAGGCCACACCTCGAGTACTGTGTCCAGTTCTGGGCTCCCCAGCTCAAGAAGGACAGGGAACTGCTGGAGAGGGTGCAGCATAGGGCTACCAAGATGATTAGGGGACTGGAACACCTCTCTTATGAGGAAAGGCTGAGGGAATTGGGTCTGTTTAGTCTGGAAAAGAGACGGCTGAGGGGTGACCTTATAAATGCTTACAAATACTTAAAGGGTGGGTGTCAGGAGGATGGGGCCAGGCTCTTTTCAGTGGTGCCCAGTGACAGAACAAGAGGTAATGGGTACAAACTTGAGTATAGGAAGTTCCACCTAAACATGAGGAGGAACTTCTTTACTTTGAGGGTGGCAGAGCCCTGGAACAGGCTGCCCAGCGAGGTGGTGGAGTCTCCGTCCCTGGAGACATTCAAAACCCGCCTGGACGCGTTCCTGTGCACCCTGCTCTGGGTGACCCTGCTCTGGCAGGGGGGTTGGACTAGAGGATCTCCAGAGGTCCCTTCCAACCCTATGATTCTATGATTTATAAAGCTTACCTGCTTGTTCAGAAATTCTTTCAAAGCCTCATGCTGTCTCTGCATCTGTTCTTTCAGTTTATCTTGCTTCTGTAAAAGTAGTTGTTCTTGTATTTTCTGTCTAGAAAGAAGAGCTTCTCTTTGTGCATCTAGCTGCGCTTGCAATTCTTTCAAATACTTTTGCTGAGCTTGGATGCTTTCTGATGAGGCCAACACTCTGTCCCTTAAATCCAGTACACCAGAATAATTAAACAAAGATGCATTTCCCGGTTTTGGTATCAAGAATTCCTCAACACCCTGGGCTTTAGATTCTTCATGAGATAAAGTCACAGGTTCAGAAAGACTGAGGGGTTGTTCAAGGCTTGTTTTGACGGTGTTCTCTGCAGATCCGTGCCGATATGCCGAAGAATCAACTGAGGCTGCCTGAACTATATGAGATCCCTTTGTTGCTGGCATGAGGAGTGTCTGATGTGTAGTCTCTTCTCCAGCTTCTGTCTCTGTTTGATGGTTAGACATCTTCTGAGATGACTCTTGAAAGTGTGCTGCTTCTGAAGGCTCAGAGGAATCTTCTGCAGGCAAAACAAATCTAACGTGTTGTAGGCGTGCTTCCGGTTGCGTTCTTACTGCAGTGACACCTTTCATGACTAACCCTGATGTTAACTGGAACTGAGATGGTTCTCTGACGTGATTACTGGAGGTTTCCAACATTCCCACTTGTTCCTGTGAAGGACAGCGATGTGGCAAGCAAAACTCCCCGTGCTTCAATTTCGATGCTTCTAAAAACTGCACATGTCTGCCAGGACAAATGTTATGCATTTGTTCTTCGTGTTTCTGTGAAGATGGGTTTTCCAACATACGCAATGTTCCTGAAAACACGGGTACCGACCGTGCATGCTCTTGCACATGAACTCGTTCAGCTGACTGGTACTGTGTTGGTTGCACTCCTTGCCTCTGTAGAAGTGGTTCGGAGAGAGGCTTTAAATTAATTGATTTTGTTTCCACAGAGCTTGGGGATGTTGCAGAAATAGACAAGTATCTTTGCTTCAATTTATTCTGATACTCCTGTAGATGCTTTTTAGCTTCTTCAATGGTCTGTTTGTGCAGTCTGAACAGAACAAAACATGAATCATTCCAGAGTGGTCCAAAGATAAACAGCAATTTCAATAATGACAGCAATGCAAATTATTTTGAAACAAGCAACTCAGACTTCCATTTCATAAAGAAATTTACCTGTTTTGCTGTAGAAGGCGCTGTTGATAATTACGAATCATCTGTAAATGACTGTCTTCTCTAGGACTCCTGGTTTCTGATACAGTAGTATTTCCAGTCTAAGCAAAATAAAATAATTTTAAGTGCCTATATACAAATAACTCACAGAAAACTATTAAAGCAACAACCTTAAGCTGTATGTTCTTTCTCCCAAGTTTACAGAAGCCACTCTGTACCACTGGTTGAAGTCTGTGAGATTTCAGCCTGAGGCAATGAAGCTAAAGCCGTTTCTGGAACAGATGGCCTGCAGCTACAGTCTCCCTTGGCAAGCGGAGCACACACCCTCAGAGTCAATGGTGCTTACAGCAGCTTAGCTCTAAGAGGTAAATGGACCCAGCAGCAAACTCACGGAGCAATGATCCGAGAGCACTGCATTTTCAAGGCAGTCAGATTCTCAGAAGAGTACAGGTTGTGCAAATGGCTCAAGATTTAAAAAAAAAATTACTTTCCTTCAACACTCTCAATAAATTCCTCTCCTTTAAGTAGCTGTTTGAGATTTAGACAGACAGAAACATAGAGGTGGAGTTTTATGTCTCCCCCCCCCCTTTTTTTTTTTCCTTCTTGNTTTTCCTTCTTGAAAAAGGGTATGTGTACATCCATAATCATTGTATGACTCTAATCAGATTTCACTAACAGGTATTTTAAACAGACATGCTGTCTCTGGGACTATGCAAAGACAATCCAATATTTAAAGTTCAGTGATACATGTGAAATACAAGGTTCTATATCAGACAAAAGGAAGCTTCTGTATGTATGAACATCTGATTCATAGCTTAAGAAATAAAAATTGACTGTCTTGATTGATATAATTTAACATTGACAAACAGGGCTCTTGATTTTTATAATAGGGATAATTAAAAAACTACACACAATTTTATACAGTTCTTCACCTCATGTTCCACTTTGTCCTGCTGATCTGCAGAAGGAACGCTGTGGCTTTGTACCAGCTGACCTTGCTCTTCCTCCTCTTTTTTTTTCTTAGCCTCCTCCAAACAGGTTTGCATTTGGATCTTCAGAAAATCAGCCTCCAAGCGTGCTCTCTCTTCTTCAAGTTGTTTAAGCAAGGCCAGCTGTTCCTGCTTCTGTTGCTCTATTTGCTCATGCTATTGAGAAGAAAAATGAGGTTGAATCTCCAGAACTGACTGACAAAGAAATCAAAGACCCCTCACTGTGGGTGTGGGAACAATCCACTTTGTTCCAACTTACAGGAGAAATTTTATTGCTTGTGACAGGCATTTCTAAATTGTAAGAGGCCTTTAAAAATAGTTCCAAAGTTTACAAGAATAATTTGGGTTTACTAGCTAGATCTTTCTATTAGTCCCTGAATCCATTTACTACCGCACTATTATCTATTCTCAAACTAATAGAACGGATAAAATCAGAATCGAACCATTCAAGATACATTATAATTTTCCAGTGACTGCAAAAGAAGTCCTTTTCTTAAATTGAATTCAGAAACCTACTTTGCATTTTATAGAGCTTTTCATTGAGAGTTCAACACATTTAAATGTTAATACAAGCCTTACAAAACTTTTCAAATAGCTAACGTATAACCACTTTAAGTGCACTCCATAAATCTCTGAAGTGGTTTGTTTATTTTTATTCTCTTTCCATGTATCTATCAGCCAGAAATCACTTAGATCCATGTGTAGCAACAGCACATATACTTTTAGAATGAAAGCGAAGAAAAATTTCAAAGTACTGGGAAAGATGAAGTCGACAATAGCCTTTAATGAGACAGTGTCTGAAAGGGGAAGAGCAACCCGAGAAAAAGCTAGACCTGAGAACAGTTAATGTGGACACGGCAAGATGTACACCTGGGCAGGTGCAAAGTGGGAGAAAATGAATGTTAAGGAAAGTAACCACACTTTCAAAGACGTTTTGCTGCTTCCCCCCCACCAAAACCATACTATTTGGCCAATTTTTCGTTTCCTGAATTTCTGAACTTCAACTCTACAATTCAAGGCTGCATTGAGACAACAATTTCAGCTTCCTTTTTTTTAAATTGATAAATCACCACATAATAGCTAGTAGGTCTCTAACGATATAATACCAAATGAAAATATGATGTAGTATATACACAATACATATAATGAAATAATATACAAAGTTATTATCATCTAAATATAATAAATGTTGCATTCCCATAGACACAAAGACTTTCTGCATTTGCTTCACAGTTAATTTAAAAAACAACAACAAACAAACCCACTCAAGGTTTGTAAGTTTATCCTGTCACTCTAAACACAATCCCACAGACCCTCCTATGTTATTACACAGAGTTAGTGAAGTTTTCACATAGTTGTGTATTGTTGACTGCGTCCTCCCTAAAGCAAAGGTATTAATCTACAATTGGGATTCTCATGTATCACAGGATGGCATCCCTTGCCTACAGTACTTGATAGATTTTTAAGAAACTGGGGTTTTCCACTCTATTCTACATTCCAGCTAGACTTCAGTCATTTTTAAGACATTAATACACAGAGGCCAAGTATAGAAAATTTACAGCAAAAATAAATTCAAGTGTTACAAGCATCTTAAAAGGGTCTATGTTGCTGTAGAACCTGAAGCATTTTAAAGTCTTCTCCAAATTACTTTTTTTTTTTTTTTTTACACCGTAACCGAGATAGGAATAAGTACATACACACTTACCCACTTTTGTCTCTCCTCTTCCATTCTAATTTTAGCTGCTTGTTCTTGAGGATGGATTAGAACTGAATTTTCAGCTACAACTTTATTTTCCAACATTTTCACAGAGTCTAAAATACACATGTCATTTAACTGTAATTGCAGTCAGAAAGATCTTCTCTACATCTCGCTTTAGTGTTACCCAACCTCTCTAAACAAAATGCATAAACTGCTCTTGAAAAGATTACCATCTCCATCCCACTACTCTGCCTGTCTCCATAAGCTGGAAAATCAGGTTTTTTGTATTATCTATTTGTATTATTATATAGTAGGAGGTGTCCCTGCCCTTGGCAGGGGGGCTGAAACTAGATGATCTTTAAGGTCCCTTTCAACCCGAACCATTCTGTGATTCTATGATAAATTTAAGTCTTTAATGGCCCTTTATCATGTGTCGTTCTTGAATACACAGTAAGGGCCCAGCTCCAGTGGGACTGAAGATTGCTTCTACCAAGATTACTCGGTAGCCTAAGAGCAAGATCATCCTGAGGAATCAAGAGCCACACATTAACCTCCCAGAACAAAAAAGCTCTAAAACTGGCACTCGCTGGGCAAATGACCTAACATTTGGCTATTGCACAAAAAGTACGTCTTCATCCTGTACTATCAGCTTCAAATAGCAGCAAATTTTCCCCAGAGGCATGTTTTCATTCATGCTGCAGTCTCCGATCCCCAGGCATTATGCCTGTACATATCCATATACACGATTGAACTAAATCACTTAATCTTGTTTAAAAAAAACGAGCACCCTATGAAAGAAAAAAAGAAAAAAAACAAACTGCCACAACTTGATCACTTTAATGCTTCAGAAATCCCAGTCAGCGTACAAGTTCACCACCTTCAGCACTAGCATAACCAAAAGAGCATGAAGGTTAGAAATCGGAAGTAACGCCAAAATTATTTGGCTACCAAACAAAATGGAATGTCTAATTGCTATAGGTTCCAGTTTTACACAGAGGCTTTTCAGAATGGTGCCTAGAAGCAGAAGAAAAAAAAAAAACAAACCATGATTTCGGACACATCAGATCGTGCTTTTCTTGTGCATTTCTAGCTGTGAATCTCCGAAGCATCTAGCTTTTCCAGTTCAACAGGTACAGAATTTCAATGCCCAATTCTGCACTGAGAATTCTACTCCTGGAGGCAAACACCTTAAAGCACGGCAACACCAAGCGTGACAACAATTGGGGCGAGATTTAAAAGATACAAAGGTATTTTGTACCTCTTCCCTCCACAAGATCTTAACGGGCAAGTTGGACATAACAGCAAACAGTATGTATAACGTACCTTTGGCTTCACATAACGTATTTTTCTGTTGCTCACAGTTAAGTTCTAAATCACATAATGGTCTCTCTTCGCTAGCAATTGTGCCCGATTCAATAGTCTCAATTTCACTTTGAATCTCTTTGTCACTTTTTGATGTCCACTCCTCTTTTTGGCTTCTAATCTTGTTCAGCAGCTTCTTTAAGGCAAGTTTTGACTGAGATTGGTGAGTTTTTACTTCTTCATGATCTATAAAGAACATATACTGTTAAAGAGTTTTGGTAATTAATATCTTCACAGCATAAAACCAAAAAAATCCTTCTTTTTCGTTGATTTTTTGGGGTTTTTTAGTTTGTTCTTTTCTAATTGCTCACACAACTGGACAAACATCTCAGGTATATTACCAAGTTTTAAAAGCTTAACGATATTTTCTCTAACCTGCAAGAGAGAAGCAGTAATTTGCTATAAAAGGAGGGCTAAGCTAGTTGTAGTGTTTCACAGTCAGACCACTCCTAGACTGTACTGTTGCAAAAATAAGCAGTACTGTCCCCCTGCCTGCCTGCTTTTTATTAGCACTGGCAACATAATGCATCACAGACCAAAAATCAGATTGTGCCAGCAAAGGGATGCAGCAAAAATGCTTGTCCAAGCAGCAAAGTTCACTAACACACTTCTTGTTCACATCACATTACCCTGTACATGCCACAAGCAGAGAGTACACACACACACGCGCGCGCGCAACTGTTGCAGCCTACTCACAATATGGAGCAACTCAATCACAAACCTGAACATAAAGGACATACAATAAATAGACTTTCATACCAAGTCAAGCTTTAACTTTCAAATACTTCAAAACACAAAATGAAAAATATTTAAGTTCACATACTGGCATCATCCCATAGTTTATACTAACTATGTAAGAATAATTATGCTACTAACAGTGTAGTTCTTACAATAATTGAAAATTATTCTCAGCATACTAGTGAAGTATATTAGACAAAGAAGCCACATTTTCATTTTTAAATTCATAATCATTAGACTATTATCATCCATGATAAACATCATAAACCACTTGATAATGAAATACTTCACAGGCGTTAAGGAATTTTAGTACATCAGATATTTTAGTTAATACTAAAGTTAATATATTTGATATATTAAACTAAATCTCTTTTCTACTACAAAACCAAAACATTTAAGATAAATGTAAGCTCTAAAAGCTTTACTTTCTGATTCATTGGGGACCTCCTCTTCCATCATCTGTCCCGATTCTTGTTGAGTATCACAAGCAGATTCTGGTTGAGCGTCGCAAGCAGATTCTTGCTCCAAAGAGATATCAAGATCATTATCTTGAGATCTCTCACAAGGGGCTGGCAAAGGTTGTGGCTCAAACTGCAAAATCAGGTCTTCTTTCATTTCTAATTAAAATAACACAACCACATAAAATGACCAATTGGAATGAAAAGCAAACAACACTGCAAGACTACACTCATCATACAAATCCCCAAGAAGTTCAAGTATCAATAGCTTGTTTCACAACAGATTTAATCCAACTATTTTTTCTTCCAAAATAGAAGATTCAAAATTGTTTAGATTATTAGCCATCTATTAATTCAGAAATTCTACAGGGTTTCCCACTAGAACATGCTACGTGTTGTGGTTTGGGACACCGAGTAGACAGAGTATTTAAGGTCAGTGACCACAGGGATCCATAGCATGTGCATGTCTCTGCATAAGTTCACAAACCCAGCTGGGTTTGTAGCAACAACTGGAGTAGAGCCTGGGGGTTTCACGTGCCCAGGAGCCAGCAACTGGGGAGACTAAGGATCCGGGGCCAGCTGCTAGGTAGAACGAGTGTCTAAAGCCACTTACGGAGTGATCCACAGCATGTATTTGAGCATAGCAGTGCATAGGTGGACATGCAAGGTAACTGGAAGGCTACAGGGTCCAGGATGAATTACTGGGCAGACTGCGTGTTTAAGGCCTGTTACTGAGGGATTCATAGTGTGGGGGGTGTGTGTGTCTGTGTCCGTGTCTGTCTGTGTCCGTGTGTGTCTGTGTGTGTCCGTGTGTGTCCGTGTGTCTCGAAAGCCAGGTCCTGTGAATACACACACAGCCTCTCCTCTACTGGGCTACCAGATTCAGAAACCTCCAACAAATTACTTACTCCTGTCTTCACTGTACATATCTTCAAATGCAAATTCCAGTTCTCTCTGCCATTCTTCTTTTATTTCCATGCGTTTGTATGCAGGCACAAAAATTTGAGGTGGCATCTGCGCTACAATCTGTTTTCTGCGCATCCGATCCACATTCTGCATTTGCTCAAGCTCTTTCAGTAGCCTTTCCCTATCCTTCAAGTATAAAGAAGGGATAACAAAAACATTTAGTGTTCACATTCACACAGCCATATGTCAGGACTTATAAAATACTCCCATTTGGTTGCCATGAAGTTTGCTCAATCCTTAACGTTTAAAGTTTATTCTAGGGAGAAGGTGCTTCCTTGGGAGAAGGCTGTATCTGACCTTTAAACACAAGAATCATCAATACTACCCTAGAAGATCTAATGTTAAATAAAGGATCAGACTGTGCACCTATAGGCCAACTTTCCTCAACAGAATTGTATCTTCTGTTTTATAAAGTAAATGAGTACTTCCTTTGGCAAGCTCCTTTTGTTAGTATGTACTTCATCCATTCCTACTTTTTAAGGCATGAACTAAATACTCTTGGTGCATTACAATTATATACGAAAGCTATTAAAAAGAAAGCTTTATTTGAAGTTCGTTTGTTTTTTTTTTCCCCCCTGTTAACTTAAGGGGCATCAGTAACATTTCCACAGTTCCCCATTTTAATCAGGTTACTCATTCAGGGCCAACCATATCTCAACTAAAAAACAGGAAGCTTTTGGCATTTCTAGACTCCAAATACACTTGTAAAGGTACCAGACAACAAATCAAATTTCAGAGCATACCTCTAGGTGTAAAGAACTTTCTCAATATTTCAGTTTTTACTTCTTAAAGGAAACAATTTCAGTATTTCCAGACTTATACACTAACAGAACCTCAGTCTTTAAGTAAAAACTTCGAAAAGTTTTCCAAAAATAAACTGTTGCCTTCTTAGTAATAAACTAATCTTTTCCCTTGAAGCACAAAATAAACAACTCCAATTAAAGCTGATGTGAAAAAGTAGAGCTCATCACTGATCAAAAAAGTTTGTTTTAAAACATTAAGATAACAAAAATTAAAATATGTTCTTCTTCAGGTTGGTCTTAATCTGTGTGTTTTCATTCTCCCGCCTTCCAAAAATAAGCAAATAGAGTTTGATGGGTTTTAAACGCATTCTGAAAACTCCATTTAGTCCATCAATTTTCCTCTTGTAACTATAATTCCTTTACTAATCACCTACCTACAATTTACTTAACACTGGTCATTTTGACATTAAAACCAGGCACAACTACTTTGCCTACCTGAGCCAAATGGACCTTCTTCAAGGCATGACTTCCTCTGAGATGCGCCTTTTCAAGCTGCTCTCTTCTCTCCCTCTCTGCCTCCCTGTGCAGTTCCTCCAAACGCATCCCTTCTTCCGCAGCAGCTAACCGAGCATCTGGCTGGTAGTCAATCAACAGTTTAGTTCATGAAGTTCCTTGCAGTAGTTCAAAGCATATGTAACAATAAATAAAGGAGTCGTTCTGTAACAAAAGCACTTTTTAAAAAAAAGCATACAATGCCACATGAACACCTTCAAAAGTTTGTAATTCTTGGTTGCAAGCAGGACCAAACCAGTTTTTTACCTTTGAAAAAAAATGCATATTTACATATTCCATAAGTGTAAGTGTCAAAGTGTTCAAGTTTCAAGCTGTACTAGGGACAATCATTTGTAGGATTTATTTGTTATAGCAGAGTGGTTATTTTTCCTAAAATACAAGGTAAAGTGAATAATACAGTCAATATTACAGACTGACTACTATTCTCGTGCGTTCATTGAGAACACTTTTCTAGTCTAAGAGAGGCTGATCCAGAACAGGAACTTAGATTGTGGTCTCACATCTTGACAAACCAAACTATTGTTTGGTTCACTTTTGAACAGCATTACCTTAGTTCAAACATCACCTCCAAAAGCTACGTTCTTGCTCGATTTCACACTTTTCCAGGCCCTCCCCATCTTCTGATCTGACTTTGTCCCTTGTCTGAGTGTACTGTAAGTGTGAGTCAGCTTTCCCATTTGGCAAAAATCTATTCATTGTTCTTTTTCCTCAAATTAAACTTCTGCCATTTTAGCAAGCTGAAACCCTTGACTGCAAGAACAGATGAACACAAATACGAGGTAAAGACTGGGAGTACATAGCCAAAAGAGGGGAAGACAAAAAAAGCAGGGCAACTGCAACTATTAATTTAGCATAAGCCACAAAGCAGAAGATTTGGCTGTCCTAATGTTATGCCAGTCTTGGAAACTTACCCCCTTAGAGAGGTCCGCTCACATGGGACAGACTGTCAGGTGTGATCCCACAAGTGACTGAGCACATAACAGGCCTTGCAAGTTTCCCCAGCTCAGATTCTGATTAGTAAATTGAGTAATGGCTGCTGTATACAAGTTCGTATTTTTAAACAAGTTCTAGAAAACTGAACTGCTGTTATCCCGACACTGTATGCAATATAAAGAAAAATCTATGGAAGCACGTATCACTAACGCTTGGATTTAATCACCTGCTCTCCGTCCAATGCTCTGTCCACATAAGGTTCAGAAATATGATAACGTGTAACAGAAAAGTTGTCAGCACCGTAGGGCTTCACTGCCGGAGTCTTTTTCATTTCAAAATTCTAGGACAAAAAGTACAAGTACAGCTGTATGAGAGAACAGCATCTCTAGCAAAGCAACTAAACAGAACATTAAGTGACCTGTACACTTAAATTAGTATTAAAAGAAAGCCACCCCCTGCAAATTCTCTCCTGAAAATACTGTTTAAAACTTTACATACATTTAATAATTAATAAATCACAACAGCACAGGGCAGATCTAGAGATCTTAACAACTGAGAGCATCTAACAGCCCAAGGCAAACTCCTCCACACAAACATTCATCAGAGAGCTCTACCTTCATGTTTCAAAAGCAATACCTTAATTTAAAAGCATTTGAGGTTAATGTAGTAATACAAATCCCACTTACAACAGCTATCACACTCACCTCAAAGCAGGACAACCACAGAACCACAATATAATTATACCTAACAGCAAAATTAACACTTTTAAACTACAGACTTTCCTCACAAAACTCAGAACCCATTCTGTCAAATTTATTAGACGACCAGAGAAAAGAGCATTTTCCATAACTTCACTGAAAAGTGTCTATTCATATAATACGCAGTATTATTTTTTAAGTTTTGGGTACATTACCATATTTCAACTCCTGTCTGAAAGAGTTTGAACACTGAGCAACCAGACCCTCCCTCTTCTTTGGCTCCGCCTGATGTCCTCAGTAGTGAGGTAGCCAGGTCAAGTAACCAAGTATTCTGTCGGACCTGCCTTTGTACTTCTAACAACTCCTCCATTAATTTTCTCCCAGCTTCCTCTTCCCCAGACTTTCTCCTAAAAAAGGATTCTTACCCATATTAACTAAAACTTCAAGTTTCATAGCCCAAGTGGTTTAAAACTAACATGACTGTCAACAAACGCACATACACAAAGAGGAGCAATAAGTCTCAGGAATATCCTAAACTTATCTCTATGATATCTAAGATGAGGCATACAAAATTTCAGTATTGATTATCTCTTGTTATTTTATAAAATCTGTAGGAAGTGAAGTCTTTAAATTAAAACCCTATGATATGCAACTAGTTTTAACCTTAACAACAGAACTTAAGTAACTTATTTTATGGTTCTTAAGCAAATGCATGTTATTCTAGTAGGAAGAGAAAAAGAAGAGACATGTACAAATAAAAGCACGCCATCAAGAATTTCACTTTTATTTGTACATAATGCTGTTTAAAAATTGTTAACTTTCTCAGTCAATAAATCATAGTAATTGTAACAGATGAACATTAACCAAAATACTTGCAGATACCGATTATGGCTCTGAAAACAGACAAGTCCCAGCCTAAACCTCATTAGCCAGATCACTGACTGCTTGACCTATACCGTGTTACTTTGACAATGTATAATTAAACCTTAGACTTCTGCATTATTTAAAAAATGTAAAACTAACAACTCAGTAATTAATAATTACATTTAATCAATCAAATCTCAGAATTTTATTCAAAAGCTGTGAAGATGTGAGAATTATGTTGGAGACTGCAGTTTTCCAATTAATACCAAATGCAATTTAGGTTAAAAAAAAATAATACTTGTAACATTATTATACCCCATGGTGGAACCACTGCAGTTAAGAATCTGACCATACTTCCATTAAGAGGTTTGTAACTGCCCCCTCCTTTTTCTTCCTAAAAAAGTAAATAATGCTATATTAAAATCTGGCAAAACTGGAACAGCAATGTATCATGAAGTTAAAAATAAAACAAAAAAAAGCTAACTCTAAAAATGTTATGAATACTTTTTTAGATTGTATTTCCATTACATAAAAATCTTACAGATCATATACAAAAAATTAAGTTCACAAGAACTCTGTGGTACTTGTCAATAAAATGGTGTTTACAGCTTAACTTCAATTAAGTAACTTAACAGCTGGTCTAACTAAATAACGTCTCAATTCCTAAAAGCCATCCTTCTGAGAATCAAACTTGATTATGACAATATATCTAGGGTAAAAACACTTCTTTTGTAACTGGGTAAAGTAACAATAGGAGTATCTTCAGGAAACGTTTCTTATATTCTAACTAATCCTGCAATGAACAACACTGCCCTAGCTCCATTTTATGAAATTTTATCCAATTGTTACTGCAACAGAGCATCAGATTATGATTATAGCTATGTTTCATAAGCTCTTTATGTAAATTGATTTGAAAATAAGCACGCATATGCAGATGGCCACCTAATTTGCTGTAATTCAAAGGATTTAGAGTAAAGTTAAACCATTCGAATTCACTGCCTTTGAAGTAATGCATTTGCAAGACAAAGCCCCAGATTTTTCCCCCCTGAAACTGACAGTTAACATCTTTTGTTTTCTCCCTCTATACAAAACTAGGAATAAACCACAGCTCTAACCACCTCTGATCTTTCAATTACTTAGCATTTACCCCATGCAGCACATGGCACCCAGTTACTTTTCCAAGAAAATACCTTTAGTCTTCACCCTGGGCCCTCCCAGTAACACAGGCCTATGACAAAAGGATGAAAATTCATAGAGATACGAAAACTAGGGAAAAGGCTCAAAGCCAGTTAGTCCTTACATGGATGAAACTGACACACTTTGCAATATTTAAACAACACAATGCAATCTCTTTCCTCAACAAAAACCCAACATGTCTGCAGAACTGTTGATTCAATTTGCCATTATCAGAGCATGAACTTATTAAAAGAATAAAGCCCACTTTATTGTAGAAAATCCTTATGTTTGCAAACTCTGCTAAAAACAGCTAAAATCATGTTTGCTGAAAAGGTGAATAAAGGACATTTGTTCATAGGTGGAAATGCATTATATTGTAGAATTTCAGGAAAGGATGTTATGCCCCTCTACTCTGCTCTGGTGAGACCCCACCTGGAGTACTGCGTCCAGCTCTGGAGTCCTCAAGACAAGAAGGACATGGACCTGTTGGAATGGGTCCAGAGGAGGGACATGAAGATGATCAGAGGGCTGGAGCACCTCTCCTATGAGGACAGGCTGAGAGAGTTGGGGTTGTTCAGCCTGGAGAAGAGAAGGCTCCAGGGAGACCTTATAGCAGCCTTCCAGTACCTAAAGGGGGGCCTACAGGAAGGATGGGGAGGGACTCTTTATCAGGGAGTGTAGTGGTAGGACACGGGGTAACAGCCTCAAACTGAAAGAGCGTAGATTTAGATGAGACATCAGGAAGAAATTCTTTACTGTGAGGGTGGTGAGACACTGGAACAGGTTGCCCAGGGTAGTTGTCAATGCCCCATCCCTGAAAGTGTTCAATGTCAGGCTGGATGGGGCTTTGAGCAGCCTGGTCTAGTGGGAGGTGTCCCTGCCCATGGCAGGGGGGTTGGAACTAGATGATCTTTAAGGTCTCTTCCAACCTGTACCATTCTGTGATTCTGCAATACTTAAATCGGGTACTGACCCAGACCTGTCACACAACGCAGCCGCAAATTCAATTATACCAGAACCGGGGGAAACCTAAACAAAGTTTTCTTGCTTGCCCTGGTGAAAAAAGACTAAAGAAGAAGAAAATTGAAGAGAGAGATGCATCACTAAGGTTGTTAGATGAAAAGTACTATGCACTAAGTACTGTGTCTTTTTAGCTGTTGTATCATCTACAAATACACGTTAACTGCAGCTGATTTTAGGTCACCAATTAGAAACCTGTTTGAGTTTTGTTGTTGGGTTTCTTGTTTGTTTTGGGGATTTTGTTGCTGTTCGTTTGCGGGTTTTTTTTTAATAGAAAACAACATAAAACACATTCTAAACTGCAAAAGTTATCAGAAAACAATGCTGCAGCATCTCATGCTTTTCCAACAATGCCAAACTGAGCAATACAAGCATCTGAACACCAGGAAACACAGAGTCAAAGTTTTAACTGATACAGCCTTCATCTGCTCTACAGCAGATACACTGGGAACACGTCATGTGGAAAAACGTAGAGGAAAACAGCGGCATGAGAGTGTTTGAATTTACCTGAACTGTACCATACAGGACTTTATTCCATCCGTTTTAAATTCCAATATTGCATATACTTCACCAGAAATAACCCCAAACTTTACCACTCCCTTACAACCCTCACTCATATCCAACTGTCACAAGAAGGAAACCCTTGGACTACCAGGGATAAAACCCCAGGGATACAAATTGAACTATACACGCACACCTCCTCCTAATCATTCTGAAAACTGTGAGCGTCAAACCTTACTCAGTTTTTCCAGATACATCAGTACCAAACCCCTATCATCCAACACGCTAATCTGTACATAACATGCCGGATGTAGCTGGGAAAAGCTTTGATAACTTGACTGGCTCTGACAGGGACTAGTATACTTTAATCCTTTCTTTTCTTGTCAGTGGTCTGAATATCCCTGAACCTGACGGTCTGAAAAGGCACAACACCAAATAAGGCAACTTAAACTCCACATTAATGAAGTTCCGTTAAATTAAATCTACTAAAAGTTAACTCCAGTGTAAAAATGCACATAATGTTCTTCCTGCAGTTCAGATCTGCAATCCTACAGTAACATTTAGACCTGTGCAGAATCTCTCTGAAATCAAAGAAGCACGAAGGAGGTACAAAGTCATCCCCTAAAAAGGGTACAGCATAGAATTAAAAATATGAGGTTTATCTACTTTCCTCCCCAATAGCCATATGTACAGGTTTCCTATCAAAATTAAACAGCTTACCCTACATTTAGTATTCCCTACAAAAAACAAAGAAATTGGAGGGAAAAAAAAACCAACAAAAAACCCCACAGGTAAAAAGGTAGAACTATCTTTATTACAGAACTAAACAAAATGCTATTACTGCATCATTATGACAGAAGGCTGAGGTTGTGCGTACATGCTGAGAAAGATCATTGTAGAGTTTAATACCACTGTGGCTATTAAATGAAAAACAGACCATGATAAAGTTTAAAAGACATGTTTACCACAAAAATAAGATCTTAAGATGACAAGAAACAAAATCCACACATAAGAAGAGACATGTTTACCACAAAAATAAGATCTTAAGATGACAAGAAACAAAATCCACACATAAGAAGAGATCAGAAATAAACAAATACCAAAGCTTAGTAGTAAGAAGTCTGCTAATACATAATTCATGAATTTTCTTGATTTTTGCTGAACCACTCTCCTTATAGTATGCAAATAGCTATTTCAGATATCCTGATGTGAGGAGTCATATCAATAAATAAATCATTGCATTATATGGTACCCTGGAATTGTGATCACTATTCACATCATGGATACGTACCTCAAGAGGATGTGGCGGAGGAGGTGGCAGGCTTGCAACTTTGGCTGCTCTTTGTCTTTCCACTTCCAGAGCATGTTTACGTGCATTCATTCGTCTTGGGGAGAAAAAACCCGAAACCAAACACAAAAAAGGAGAAAGAAAATTATTCAAGCAGCAATGATAACACTGTGCAAAATAAAAGGCAGACCTAAAAACAAACAGCTTCAGATGTACCTGAATTGAATGGCTGGGAGATAGGGATAGACAAGCACACTGAAAAGTCAACAGAACTTACGCTGGAAGGCAGCACTGGAAAATTAATTTATTGAAGTAATGCAAAAATGTTAATACAAACAAGCTTCTAAAGAACAAAGCAAAATCCCTGCTTTCCACTTAAGTTTTCAGAAAGCACTGCATCACTTCAACGTATTTTAATTGCTCAAGTGTGGACAAAACTAAGTATTTAATCAATAGGTCTCTCAGCTCTACTCAAGCACAACTATCCCCAAGAGGACACAGTTCATTTTTCATGTCACCTCAAGTTTGGTCCAATCGACTTAAAAAAAAATGAAAACCAACAAAACAAAGCAACGACAAAAAAAAAAAAATCAAACCACTAAGAAGGAAGACCATGGCTGTTGAGGGATATTAATTGTTTAGCATAAATAAGTAAGTTTTAGGTAGAATAAATTACTTAGGATTATAATTTGGTGTGATTTGTGCTGCTTGCTTAGCTCTACTTAGCGCGAGTAGCTAGATTCGCTGAAATCTTCAGGTTGTGAGAAAGCTGCTGTTCTCAGTAGTTTTCCTAGCAGATGGTACAGTGTTGTTTAATCTTTTAGGATGGGAAAGTACTGGATATCACACTAATATTTTGGTAGTGTTCCTCTGAAGTCCAGGACTTTTCGGTTTCCCATGTTCTGCCAACAAGGACAAGTGCAGAAGAAATGTAAGCCAGAAGATACAGAGGCTCCAACCCTTGACATAAACTGCAAATCAACAAGATAAGCGCCTGCCTGCCTGGACACAGAAAAAGAATCCATGAAATTTTAGAAGACCCCAGACCAAAAATCACCATTGGACTGAAAGATGCGTGGACAGCATGTGAAGGGTGTGTGAGGGACGGGTGTATGGATCACAAGGGTATAATTGCCCAGGGATTTCTTTGTTCAGGGTCCTTCTCTTTGGAGGGCTGTTCCTGCTGCTGTACCTTCCAGTTACATTAATTATTTTATGAAATCCAACGTTGAGACTCTGCTGCAGGAAACCTAGGAATGAGCCTGAAGAAGGACGCACGCTCGAAAGTAAGTATGTGTGCGAGACCATGAATGGTGTGTGAATGCTTGGGCAGCGGCTCCTCCTTTAACAATGGCAAATGCTATAGGTCCTTTTTTCCAGTGGGTAACTCTCTGTCAGGAACCGGCCTGAAAACATTTTATTCCGTATGTCACTGAATAGCTGTCAGTCAACAATCTAGACTGAGAACAGCAATACAGAGATGAAAGGCTCCCCGCTTATAGAGAATCTATAAGGCCAGCTTGTACAGTTAACATTTTTGTCTTGGTTTTAAAACTACAGTCCTTATCAAAATCCACAAGCTTTGTCCACAAACATTAAGTCTCTAACCCATAAAACTTCAAAGATTAAAATAGCTCCAAACAAGAAGCATCAATATTTTTGCCTTTCACCTTGTGACATCATAAAATGCATTCTGTGCTTAACAAAACTAGATAACTACTGCATACCGGGCTTGCTCACGAAGTAATTTTTCTTTTTGGTACTTCTGCTCTTTCAGGGCTTTCCTGTGTCTCTTCTCTGCTTTTTGTTTCCTTTCCTCTGCTTGCTTTGCCAGAGCTTCTAAGTCAGGTTCCTTAACAACAAAATATTGCAAGCACTTAATACAGGGTTTTTTTTTACTCACTTCTTATACTATCAATGTGATACTTCAAATTAAGTACTGCTGGTAACAATCACAAGCTCAAAATTACTTTCTACTGTAGAAGAGTAAAAATACTCCAAAGAGTAACTTTTCCTTCTCTGCCATCTTCCTTACTCTCTTCTTCCCTACCACCAGCAGCAGCAAATTTGCCACATTCCCTGGCCAGTGTAGCCAAATATTGATGTAGAAACCTTAGATTCTCTCTGCATCTCTTTGATAAAGAGAATAATATAAATACACTTAGACATTTAAGCAAATGCCGACTAGACAGTACAGAGAAAGCAAGTTACCACCTTTCAGTCATTAATTACAACAATCGTGTATCAACAGAAACGTTTCTTTATAATTAGTTCACTGCTCCTATGGCATTGGTAACACAGTTTTCCACAAATTCATCCATCCTAGCATCAGACAGGACTTTACAAAGAAGTTAATTTAGAGACACTGAGATATGGAAAACTCTAACACTATAAAAGGTTAAAAAAGCCTTACTAATTCAGGAAGTACACTAGACTGCAAAATTTGTGCAAGAAATCTGTGGCATTGCTAATTTCTATAAACCTGGTTCAGAATCAAGTCTATGGAAAATTTCTACCCAACAACCTCAATGATCTCTCAAGAGAGAGAGCCTACACAAGTGAAACTATTTTCACTTTCTTTAAAAGCCTATATAGGTGCAGAATTAAGAAGTTAAACCAGTTTGCAGTCTACGCAAAGGCCTCTGAAGCCCTTTCATGTCAAGAAGGCAAGACATTGCATGTCACTTGAGTACTGAAGAAAAAAAAAAAGTGTATTTTCTTAACCATAGAAAAGATACTGTTACATGGTAGAGGAAAAAAAAGGTACTATATTAATGGCATACTTGAGACAATGATTCACCATGTGCAATTTAGTCAAGTACAAACATACACCATCATATACCTGTACAATCTAACATAAACAAAACAACTTTAAGAGTCTGCACAGCAAAAACCTTAGCAGATGGGCAAGCTAGACAATTTAATCCTGGTTTTGTGGAAAGATATCTGCAAAAAAGTACATAAACAGAAATTTTAAAAAGATCTAAAAGAAGATTCCATTCTTAAAAAACTGTCATTTTAGATACTAGGGCAGAAGGATTAAGAATATAAAAAGAACAAACAGCAATCTTGGTATTTCTAGAACATGAAGAATTTCCCTGACAATAATATTCAGCTGTTTCACTTACGTTCTCCTTGGCTTGTCGGTGACCCTCACCAATTGCTCTTAAGCTTGATAAATACAGTTTTTCTAATGCTTTCATCTTTTGATCCTGTGCTTCCTGCCATTCAGCTCTCAGTGCCTCCTCTAACTTATGTAGTTGTTCTTCTCTCCTCTGCTTTACTTTCTGTCTTATCTGCAAGGCGATATACTTCTGTTGCTCTCTAACCTGTAAAAATGGCATTTGTTTTGTCAGCAACTTAAAAAGGCACAATATTTTTTGCAGCAAGTCTTTCCGCAACATACTCTACCCTCCTTTTAGCTTTCCATCTCATCTACTATTCCATTAACAATCTCTCCAGAAAATACTTTAAAGTTGTAGTTACCTTTTCCCAAAATTAATATATTAAATAATAAATTTAATCTTAGTTAGATGTTTCAGTTAAAGTCCAAAGAGTCCAACAAAGAAAACAAAACACAGAAACTGCTTGGAATATCCTTCCCTCCAAAAATACAACACAACAATTTATTAAAGACTCCTATTACAACAACATGGTTTAAAGAAAATCAGCAACGGTACTGATAAATTAAAGTCTGTTTACTAAGTTTTTGTTTTCCACTTTATCAGTAAAATTCTCTTCACTAAAGAGAAAAACATAC
The DNA here is from genome assembly GCA_013398915.1 of Dromas ardeola. Taxonomy (NCBI): domain Eukaryota; kingdom Metazoa; phylum Chordata; class Aves; order Charadriiformes; family Dromadidae; genus Dromas; species Dromas ardeola. The sequence continues at coordinate 54,221 of VYZM01008525.1, read as the reverse complement.
CAAGAAAAAAGTCCAAGAGGGGTGAAAGATTAGTACACAGCAAATGTCTTGAAGACATACATTTTTTGAAGATGTGAAAGACCTGAACAGCTTGTGTAGGACAAAGCAGAAGGCGGCTAAAAAAAGAGTAAGAAGAGAAATGGAGAAATAGCCCTGTGTCCTAACAGCAGGTCAGCAAGACAGAAATGGAAGAAAGATGGGATGATCAACAGACATGTTCTGAAGAACATAAAGGTACTCTGCTCAGACGTTTTAAAAGGAGCAGTACTTAAAGCACTTAGAGCTATGACATACTGTAGCAATTCAGTTCATCTACTGGAAAGCTGTGAAGTTCTGTATTAGCAATAGGTGTCTAATTTCTTCTGCATGATCACTATGAAAACACCTGGAACCCTGTAAGAGGTTTGAATCCTTACACTAGTGACACATCAGCAGAAGAGAGACAACTGCATGTTCACAGCCAGATAAGAATGATAGATACTGTGAAGCTGGCAGGGAAAAAGAGATTCTGGAACAGATGCCAAAGTGAATCTAACAGACAGAGAAGGTATCACAAGCAAAATATGCACTTAGTAGTAAATAAACATGAGAAAAAGAAAATAATTCACACACTAACCAGAAACCTAATATAAAATATTATGACCCTGACATTTAATTTACATGAAATAAATTTTTCAGTTAATTTTCCCAAATTATTTGTTACATCATTAAATGAAATATGCAATGTGTAAAAACATAGGCATACTTGCTGTAGCCTCAATTTTCTTCTTCTTTCATATTCTTCTTTGAGAAGCATGGTTTCTTCATTAGGACTAAGCCTCAATTTCCCAACTTTTGCAACTTTCCTCTTCATCTTTGGAAACGCTGAATAACCAATTTCTATGAGAACAATACGAAAAACAGACATTGTGCATAAATGATATAGGTAAACCAGCTATATAAACCCCCAGATATTGCCATAATCTTACAAATCTATCATGGTATCTAGGAGCGTGAGCTATAACTGCTCAACTGTACTCAACAACATTGCCACTGTCTTTGTCACAGTCACAGAATGTAGTGCTTTTGAACTATTATGCTTATGTAGCAAACTCTGCAACAGTATTACATTCACATTCTACACTGTGGACCAGGCAGACATATCTGCAAAGTGAATAGCAAACACCATTCCACTCCTGGGAAGACAAAAAACCCCAACATAACACACTACTGGAATCCACACTACATAGTAAAGCAGGATGGTCACTTAGGTGATTTGCAGTGAAACATTCTCGTAACAGTTGTAAGATACTGAGTTTGTTAACATTTTTGACTGCAGTCCAAGGTTTTGTGCCTTGAGGACTGCAAAACTCTGACAACAGTCTACATGCCAAGCATTTCACTAGAACATTAAGATGGCTCACTGACAATTTTTTATTTGACCTTTCTTAAGCAGCCATTTCAAATGATGTTTCCATGTGGATTTTACTGTGGAACCAGGATCTGCTGGTTCTACACATCACTTCCCATTTTCCTTGCAATTATAATTTTCATCTGCACAGCAAGAAGACTTTTTCAGCCTGATTTGCAGACTAGTCCAAAACTTCCCCCCCAAACATAAATATTTATTTGATCTTTAAATATTTATATCCCTGAAGATACTGTCCCAAAACAAACCAACAAAGACTTTCAAAAGCCACTGTTTAGTTCTAAAAATCAAAAGCTTATTACTAGAACAACCCACATAGCACTAACAATTTAACCAACATGTTACATGTGGAAAGATTTGTTTTCAGTATCAGAAATAATAAAAAAATAACAAAACTCTAAAGAAATCAGGTGAGGTGAAAAAACCGAAATTATTATCCGTAAGATACTTTTGATACAAGGTTATTAAGCCAATGAATCCCAGGTTCATTACAGGATAAACAGAACTGAATATGTTCCTCCTAGCCCTTATTCGGCTGATGAGGCACAAAATTTTTTTTCAAGACACATAATTAAGGAGTAAATGACTGCATTCCTCTCTCCCCCCTAGAAAGGAAAATTCAGAGGATGAACAACAGAAAGCCAAAAGATCTTAAAGGATAAGAGCAAAAGCTCTTATCCACTTAAAGGATAAGAGCAAAAGCTGATAACGCAAACATCGCTGTAAAGTAGTCAACATTTGCACGGATTCAGTAAATACACGAGAGTTAAAACTAAGCCAGCCTTCCCCCGGAACTCTGCGCTACAGGTACCTGTAAGGAACATTAACATCTTACTACCCTGGCGGGACAGATAAGCCAAAAGCACCTCTCCAGAGCCGGGAAGGAAAGCAGCACTTCAAAGGCAAGGACGAGGGTAGCGCACCGGCCGAGGGCGGGCGGTGAGGAGGATGAAACAGGCCGCAGCACAGCCAGGCCCCCAAGGGAGAGCCCCACCGCTCCGCCCGGGAGGCCCCGGGCCCGCTTGGACCGCACCGGGAGCCGCCACCGGGGCCGCGGCGGATCGACCAGCCCGAGCTAAGGGGGGAAGAGAAGGGAAAACGACACCCTGACCCAGCCCCAGGAGCCCGAAGGAGGGAAGGCAGCGACCCCGCGGCAAGGCGGCCCGCACCTACCCGCCGCCGACCGAACCCTCCCGCCCGTCGTCAACGGTCGCCGCCTCTTGCTGCGTCACCTCCGCTCCCGCCCCGAACAACCAATCGCTGCGGGCGCGGCGGGAAACCGAGCGGCGCGGCGGACCCACCCCTCGCAGCGCTCTCCCCGCCACCACAGAGCGCATGCGCCAGCCAACGGGCCGCCCTGCCCCGCCCCCTCCTCCTGGCCACCAATGGGAGCCGCGGAAAGCTGTGATTGGCCGGGGAGGCCGCACGCGGCCAGTACAAAATGGGCGCCGGGGTCAGTCAAGCGCTTGGCTCTTTCCCTGCCAGGGCCTTGGTCAGGTTCTTCCCGAGGAGCTGTTTGAGCGTGTTAATGCTTTGCCCGCTCAATCAGGCGATCTGGGTATGTACCTGAAGGGATTTATTATCGTGACTTTCTCACAGCACTGTATCAGTAGGCCTTAGTCAGGGTTTCCCAGAGCCGAAGCTGATTTTACCTCACTAGTTCTACCTCTGTGCAACTTCCTTGTTCAACGCTCTCTTTGGATGCACTGTATAAGGAGTAAATTTGGATTCATGGTAGCCCTGGACTGCTTATGCTGCTCTGCCCATCTCCTGAGCTTGCATGTAGCTAGCCAAGCTGCTTCTACAAGGAGGGAATCTGTGCTGCTGTCTCAACCTCATAACTTTTATTAACCTTTCTTTAACTAATCTCTGCTCCTTGTAAGTCTTGTTTGCTTCTTTGCTTTCATCCTTATGTTTTAGGTTTTTTTCAAAAAGGGACCGCTTATCACATGTGTGAGATGTGCATCAGCTGGGATTTGAAAATGGAGTCATGTGATAGCCTTGATTTATGAAGAACATAAAACTGAGTAAAAACTTGTTATTTGTGTTGAGAGAAACAGTTCTGCACAAGGGGATGAAGCGAGAGAGGCCGTGCCAGACTGTTTCTTTGCACTGAGGAAGTTCCCAGGGCCTGAGCTGCTGCAAAAACAGAAGAAATGCTCGTGACTTAAAACCGATCAGGCAAAAAGGAGACCATTGGTTGTCTCATACTGAAAGGTGACTGCAAAATATAGCTACTTTTTGTGGCAGTTTCCTCTAAAAAAGGGAAAACAATTTTGTACCAGGAGCTAACTGCCATAGGACCCCACCATACTGTGCCCTACAGGACTGAAAGTTTCACTTGGTAAAACCTGTCGGTTTCGTGCATGCGGATACACAGCTGCATGGGAAACACACTAAAAAAAAATACAGGATTGCAAAACAAAAGACATGAGAATAGAAAGAAGAGGTAACATAGCAGCTGAACATGCTTTCTTCTCTGCCTTCTGCCTTGTACTGCTAAACTGCCTTCTTATTCACAGACTTCTGTGCTATGGGATCAGTTAGGGAGATAATTTGCTTTCTGTCAAGTGCTTGCAATGTACTGCAAACTGCTGACTGTAATAGCTGGTACCAAGATAATACCTGATTGTACATTAAAGACACCCAGATGCTTCATAGTATGCATGCTGAATAAATTAAATGTGAGCAGTGTGCTTCCAAATGTGTTTTCCAGTCTCCTTATTGGATTTTTTTGTCCTTCAGCATTTTCATTATGGCAGTGCTCTCCACAATAACACCTCTTCTAAACAGCTTTATCCCACAGGTCAACAGCTAAAAAAAAAAAATTGAAGGCAGTCTATTAAGACGGTAATTGAGATTATAGATTTTAGAATCCTCTACTTATAAAATGTAAAAGAGGTCAAATATATGCTCCTCAATTATGCTATTGGAAAAAAGGGATATTATGAAACCTACACGTGCTGGGTAAGAATTTTGTTTGAAGGGTATTTTCTAGTCAATGTATTGCAGAATTGTTTCTGCTACCACTTAATTTACACACATATACTGAAAAACAGGGATGTAGCAAAAGTCATTTTAGTACTGTAATGTGTTCTACTTTTTACTACACCTGTTAGAATCACAGTATTACAGGCCCACATTAATTCTTTCTCCTTGTGAAGTAGATGGTGTTCCTTTTATAAAAGGTGAATAGTGATGCAGCAATATTGGTGCATCTAGCCAGGCATATGTAAAACTGGAGATAATGGCTCCCCTGTGCTTCAATTACCGGTCCCATTTCTCCTGGGGCAAAAGAATGATACTTACAGGAGTTACCTACAAATTCCCGAGATAGCGGAGAGAAAATCTGAATTTATTTTCAGGAACAGAATGCTTTCCATACGTAAAAATGTCTTGCAGTGTGAATCTACACGAAAACACAGATTTAAAAGAAATTATTTTTATTTCATGTGTTTTAAGAGGAGTTGTATGACTGCGAAGTCCGCTGCTGAGGTGGCCTGCAGCGTACGGTCAGGAGCTCAAATCACAGTACGGGCCTTCTGCTGTCCCAGAAAATGGCTTCTGAGAGTGGGACTGTCCATACTTCCCCGTCACAGAGAATGCTGATTCCATCAGCAGATGAACCACTGCAAGGGCTATTGGCACCGGCAGGTTGCCTTCATGTGCTCTGAGGGACTGTGAAGTCTGGATATAAGATTAGTGAGACTGGAGTTGCCTTCCTGTGCCCTGAGAGAACAGATTCTCTGTCTCTAGGCAGGTCGAGTAGACCCGCCTATGCAACCTGTACCTCTTATTTCCACAAAGAGGCACTTGCTCCTTTCTTCATCAGAAATTCTTAACTGCCTGCTTCTTTCTCTCTCTCACAGGGGAAGGATGACCTTGCAGGCTTTTCTGCATCTTCAGCAGGGAAGCACTGGTTTTATAGGTTTTCTGAGATCCAGTAATGGAACAGTACAGCCACCTGTCAGCTCACCCTTGTGCAGGACTTGGCACCCTGCAAGAATTAAGTATCCTCCTTGAAAATCTCTGAAGGAAGAGCTTTAAAAAAAGTGCCATATTCAGACACTAAACCCCCGCCCCCAGTCCTCTAACACCTCATTTAGACAGTAATGCAGTTTCCTGTTTCTTGTCTCCTTGCTGATTACTGAAGAATCTGACTGAAACGAGAACTTCTCTCAGCTTGAATTGGCCTTTTTCCGCATTCAGTATTCCTCAATGTCACATCCTACATTATCATATGGTCTTAAATGTTTCCCTATGGTTCTTTTTGTTTTGATCTGTGATTACTTCTCCCATGCTGTTTTACTTCTTTTAGCACCTGACACTGGATATCAATTATCATGACCGTCAGGAACTAACAGGATGCGGTTTTACAAAGGTTTGTAATCCTACAGCTCATACAGTCTGAAAACTGCAAAGTGCTTTTGTTAAATAGTTTGCATTAAGTGTGGTTTTTTACAGGTAAGCTTTGCAAACATAGATGAAGTTTCCCAACAAGGAAAAAGGGCTAATCTTTACTTTTGAGACTGACTAATCTACTGCGATCAGCCCATGCGAGCACAGCCTATAATAGTCTCTGCCTGAGTCTGATTTGGAGATAAACTTTCTTGACAGATGTGGAAGAGTAGTTTTTGTTATTATACTCCATCACATGTAATAGAAGGCTGCAAAGCTATGCTTTCCAGTACCAATGCAACTGTAACCAGAGCTGTGCCTGTATAAATTCTCAACTTGTAGATCCTAGTCCTAAAAAAAATGCTACAGTTAAAAAAATGGAGCAAAATACGAGGCATAAAAAGCTAAGTAGTTGGTAAAGGAATAATTACATGTAATTAAATGAAATACAGTGTATATCCTAAAATTATTGTCATGGAAAGACAAAGAAATGGCTGTAAATTCATATCTGGTTTTAGATATAAATGGTGTTGTCTTACAGAATAAAAATATATGCTTTCTTATGACATTACTGCAGGAGCTCTTATTAAGGAACTAACAGCAACCTTAAGCAATGCCCATTCTCTGTCATGAATGTCCCTGGGACTTCACCCAGTGTCCTTAGCCCAGCTTAATGGTTTGGGTCTCTGGAAAACAACCAGCCTTGGGATGGTACGAGCAGCACCATGTGCTTAAGAGCATATTATTCATGGATGAACCATGGTCCTCTGCAAGGTCATTTTAAAATGGGGCTCTCAAATTCTCTTCCAAAGCTTGAAGCCAACAGAAGTGAGCTGGATTCAGGTTTTTACAGACTAAAAGGAGCCTTGTGCAGCTACACTGCTGCATGTCCTCAGAACCGGTCTGCCTAACTACTCAGTGATGCCAGCGTATGCAGAATTCTACAAGATAGATTTGGTGTGGGCGCATTCATTTGCTAAAATTCTTGTAATCTGTGTTCAGCCTTCTAAAATATATTGGAACCATACACAGAATTTTCTCCAATTGTTATAATACGTATAATACTTTTATTCGATTTCAGAAACTATACTGAACACTACTCGCTTTATTGCAGGTAGTTTCAAGCAGAAAACAGAATGGTGCTGAATTTTCTGGTATTTCCTTTAAATAATGGATTCTACTCCAGCAAGATCTCTTAAATGGCTTAAATTTTTACCTTGTAGAAAAAGACCTCCTTATGTGATTAAAAATGCTTTTTTAGTTTAGTCCTACATTAGTAGTAAGCACCGTATTCTCAGCATGTAGTACAGATGAAACTGGGAGAAAATTAATTTTTTTCTAATTTTAAAATGATTACTTTTTCTCCAACCTTAATTTGCTTGTTTCGTATTGTTTGCCTCCTCCTTTTGATTGCTTATGTTTATTACGTTGTATACAGGAGGTATTGGAGTTTTCACAAGCTTCAGTTTCCCTCCAATGTGCATCCAAATGCTGTGCTGTAAGCAATAAAATTACTGTAAGAACATCTTGAAGAATAGCTGAAGGCTTTAAGTCTACAAATCACCAAAGAAGAGGTTAAAGGTTCTGTATTAAATCATAAAGAACAAGTAAATGGTCAGGTCCTGCTAAATTAATCACTGATTCAATCAGAATCCCTTTTGGTGTTTGTCTTAATAGTCATTTATGCATAAAGCAATTAAAAATGTGCTAGATACGCCCTTTCCTTACTGTTGGCTTCTGCCATCTCTGACAACTTCTACAGTGGGTGACATACAGGATAAGACACAGAATGCAGGTCTCCTCCCAGGAAAGTACATGTCATTATCCTTGGATATCTGTTATAATGTCTTAATATTGTTTATGAAATACCAGCAAAATATTCACAGTGTAAAAGAGTGGATCCTGGTTTGATCAAGACCTTCACAGTCTAAATCAAACAGACTATATGATCAGACAGACCTGTGATATACCAGATTACATTTCTACCACAAATTAGCTTTGATGTTTTCTTTAGTGGAAAGAAAATGATTGTATAGATGGAGTCATTAAAAGGCTTTATGGAGGAAATATGTTTCAAAAGAACCGATGGTGAAGAAAAATTTGCAAGGAGTGAGAATGAATTTGCACCAAGAGGAGGAATGTGGAAAAAAACTGCAGAGTGAACAAACTTGTGTTTAAAGGAAAGCGGTGAACATGGGGCAGTGATATATTGGTTCTTATTGCTCCCATTTTACTCTTTTTAACAGAAACCAATCTCTCTGCAGACATGGAGACATTTTCTGTCACAGTTTTGCTAAATATTATACAAACCAGGGAGGGATGAAAGAACAAAGGGTCTTTAGTGATTGGAAAGAGGTAAATTTAAAGTCAAGTCTGAGAAAAGAAAATGTGGAAGGGAAGATGATTGATGACTTAGATGCTAGGTTGGTAAACTGGAGTCTGAGCTTCATTTTTCTGCGAGACCATAGATTTTTGTGCGTGTGATCTTGGCTTAGTCTCTTTGGGATTGATCTGATAAATGGAACTAAGTCCCAGAATCCCGATCCTGAAAAGCCTTGCTAAGCCACTAAAGTCTAGGAGATGTTAGTATTTTTTAATCCTGAAGATCCCCGAGCTTCTAGATTTGCTGACCTTTACATGCTCAAGCTCTTCTAATGTTGACAAGACTGAATGGCTCAGATCTAAACCTGAACAAGATTCAGGAATTACGGGGTTTTTCATGTATACGTAAGTCAACATCTAGTGTACTCATAAAGTACATGCAACACAACAGCTGCACAGGGTTCTGCACAAAACATGCTACTATTTTATTTTGCGATTGGAGAGAAGAGGCAATTGGAGACCAGGCCGGCATGTTTTTGTTTGAACCGCCTGATTAGAGTCATCTGCTCACTCTCTCTATGGCCAAATTACTAGTGAATAACATTTTGCACAGCAGCATGGCTTCACAGGAAAAGGCAGATGATCCCAACTTCCTAGAAAGAGCTGTGCCTGATGGTTACAACATCTCTGTGGGAGTTGACTCTGACTTGTACGAAAAAACATTGAATCTTTCCCACTTCCTCCACAAGTGCTGTGACCACCAAAGTGCTGTTAAGTCGATGCAGTTCCTACCGCCTGCTCCTGTTGGGGAAAAAAAAAAGCTTTGCCCAGCTTTTTTTTTTTGAAAATGTGGGTTCCTATATTTAGTAGAGGTTTGAGGCTAAAGATGTGTTTTCTGAAAAGCATATCCCTACAGGTCTGAGAGGTGGAATTTAAGATATATTCTTTTACTCAGAATTTCCTACAAGCTAGTGCTAGATTTGACTTTAGCACGTTTGACTTTAAGTGGTTCCTATTGGTGTGCACATATCCTTAGATCATACCTCGAGGTTCCAGTAATGCCTAGGTGGTGTACCCAGCAGTATGAGCCTACATCAGCCCTAAAATCAGAGACATCTATTGAATCCAGCCCTTTGTTTCAGATATTAAAGTAATACTGAAGTCAACGGAGGGGACAGCAGCGGTGGTGGTGAAAGACGTGGACAGCAGTATCATTTGCCCCAGTAACGTCCTTGATAAAGTAAAACCACTTTTTTTCCCACTGGTACAATAAAATTGCCTCAATCTGCTTCCTTGGGTGATCAATGCTCATCTGGAATTTTATCACTGTCCTTTTTAGAGGATAATTTAATTGTTTTACATTTATAGAGGCAAGGTAATAACCTTAGATTTACATAGAGCTAATTTCTGTCTTTGTGAGTGGGTTCTGCAGGATGTGAGCAATTAAGCTTCTGTGGGAGGATACAGGAAACATGATTAATGGATCAAAGAGACACCATCTAAGGGAAATGGGTATAATACCAAGGGAGATAATGCTCCATTTCATAATAGTTATGCAAATATGCCAAATGTTGGAGAATTCAATTAATATTTAACAAATGGATTTTCTGTGATGCACAGTAAACACATACTGGGGAACAAATAAAGCTCTATTGCACTTTATCTGTTAGCTTCCTCTTACGCAGGCTGGGTTGGCTGGTCAGGCATCTCATTCCACTGCAGGTGGCAAAGAACAGCTAGGCACGGATCAGTGCCAGACAGCAATATTGTTTGGATGAAACGGATTGACCAAGGTTGAATTCTACACACACAAGGCCAATCAGTGCTTGTCCACGTGCTTAGGTCTATTGCTCAGTCCTCTGCTAGAAGTTAAATTTTATTCCACGTGAATGAAAAGTGGTTTAAGAATGAAGGAGACAGAATTAGACAACGCTTATGTTCTTGGTTTTCTTTTTCACCTCTCTTTTCTTACATGTAAAAGCAACAATAATCAAAAAACAATAATCAAGTAAGAACAAAATGCCTGAGCTAGTGGAAGACACTGGGCTGGGACTCAAAAAATCTGAGCCTCAGTTACCCAAGTATAAAATGAGGTTAATACTAATGATATATAAAGGCAATGACTCATTCAGATACTGTAATGATGGGAGATGCACAAATACCTAGATTTACTGAAAACATAAGTTTCTTGTTTGTTTGCTAGTTTCCATACTGGATATATTCTATATATTCTATTCTAAATCTATTCTAAAATACTCCGTTCCCTTACTAAAGATGTAATACAAGGTTTTGTTCTGAGAAATCCTGATCCAGAGAAGGAAGGAATTTGAGAAACATATTGAAGCAATTGAAGAGTTTCTGACCGCACAGACTGGGCACTGAGCTAACGAAATACAGCAAAAGTTACGGGGCTGAAGTTTTAAGTATGAAACTCAAATTCGTCCTTTAGTTGCAACTGTGCTATAGCTGGGTATCAGGGCTATGCACACCCAGAGCCCTTAAGTCATGAATCCCCTGGGGGTCTAGGAGCCCTGCATTCTAGTCACCTGCATCGATGATTTAGATTGATTTGAAACAATGGACTGACTTGAGATAAAGAGATTGACTGGACTTCCAGCCACCTTCACAATTAAAAGTTATGACTTTCACACAAGCTCTCTGGGTAGGAATTTTTGACAGTTCTAGAGATTTCCCTAGACAGCTCCTGCTGTCCCTATATCAATTTATATACTGCAGTGGGTTGATTAACATTCTGTGTGGAGAATCTAGTTGAGAGACTCTCTTACATGCTTCTTGCTGCAGAATTGACCAAACTTTATATAGACATTTATAAATAGGCAGTAGAAACTGTTGCTACATATACAAAACCAGTCACATAGGACCTTTGTACCTACTTATGACAGTTAGGAGATGTTTTGTATGGAGTTTAAGATAATCTGCAGGAATGGATCATATACATGCTGGAGTGGTTACATCGCACCACAGGCCAGTTAGATCTAAGAATTGAGCAAAACAGTGGCTGGATCAAATGATCCAGTTAAGATACCACTGCAAAGACCCCTTGCAATGGCAACTCCCATTGCCATCTTGACAACAACCAACTGTCCTATTTGAGAGACCTAATTCACCATGCAAGCGTTCTCTGTGCCAAGATCTCAAGAAGCTGCTTCCTTTTAGCCAATACTCTGAGTGTTTGTGCAAAACAAATCCTGGGCTATGAGAACATCCCATGCCTTGCAGTCAGGAGGAGTTCTCGGGACATTCCTTCAGTGCCTACAGACAAGAAGTTGGGAAGAACTTAAGAAATCTTCACAATCCTGTGTTCCTCAGAAAACCTACAATTGGAGATGGCATGCTCCTACTTGACTTGGAATCTCTCTCCATGCTTCAAATGAGACTTCTATTTATTGCTCTGTTCTGTGAAAGTAAGTGCCTACTCTGTGAAAGCAGAAGTCCACCGTGATGCAACCAGGAATGACCAGGTGAGCTATAAACTTAGATATATATCATACAAGGACTGTATTTTCTTCAGTGTAAAACATGACAGCCAAGTTACCCTATTTAAAAGTGATACTACTGTTGCTTTTTCAGTGGGGTTTTGCTTAGTGGCCAAAGCAGTTGTCCTGGGCAGTGGAGATTTGGGGTTGATCCTTAGCATGCAAATGCCCTGTCTCAGGCTAGGAAGGTCTCTTTGGGGCATGCCCTGTGCCAACTGGGCTGCTGCGCATCCAGGAATGAGACTGTAAAGAATGCAGACAGGGTGGTACCAGGCTCTGGAGGCATGGAGGGAAAGGTAAGGGGAGCTGGAAGTCAGGCAAAGATTGAATTCTTCTCTGCTGTGTTCTGAACTATCAATACATTTTACTTTAAGTAATCATGAGACAAACATTCAAAGCTAATGAGGGAGTTGAGACCCCAGGTTAGGCTTGTCCTTCAGCCATCACATTCCTCTAGAAAGAATGAGCCATGCTCGATTAGGCCACTACAGTGAGGGGAAGGCTCTGTGCTGTGTATCCTGAGCAGGTAGAAGCTCCAAAGTCCAGGAAAAGAGAAGTTTTCAGACACATGTTATCCTCAGGATTTTATACTGGCTGGCCACCAAGCCCTTGTGCAGCATTCTGGGCTACCCTGGGAAGCGTTTGATTCACTTCTTTGAGAATATGGACCTTACATGTGTAATTTCAGTTCTTTGATTCACTCTGGTGAGACCAGATTTTGTGATGCCTGTAAGAAGGGCATAACTAGGCACTTTGGATCTCAGCCTCGCATCATTTAAGAGTGCATTTTCCCTTTGCTTTTGACTGCAGGGGAGGATACGAGCCCTATTTTCTACTTGCAAAGCATGTGTTCATCTATTTTGATTCACTATGGTCAAGTTACAAGATCTTAAGAAAATATTAATCTCTTCTACTAAGCCATCTATTTAAGTCAGAGACAATAAATTTTAATAAACATTGATATTTTCCTGAGTTTATGATTTCTTTTAACAAGCAATTTTGCTGTGATCTTTGAGTTATTGCCGCTAATAGATAACTTCCCTGTTGTCAGGGCTTATTCTGTCTCAAAATGTATTAATCTAACCCACATGTACACTTTAGTTAAATGTATCTTGGCAGACATCCACCACTGGAATCACTGCTGAACACCACAGAGTATTTTCCTAATTGGATATAAAATTCATAGTTTTATCATATGATTCTTCACTATACAGTGTGTCCAATTAGATTTAATGAGCTCGTTTTCAGGACAAGTTCACCAAACCAGTGCTATTGCTAATTTATAGAGGCTATAGTAAAAGTTACTTGATTAATTTCTTTCCTAAATTAAAACTTTCTAGGAGATATTGTTGCTCCTTTTCCTCTTAGCATGTGAATGTACAAAAGCCTACTTTTGGAAATAAAATGTTTTCCCAGTGTGTAATTTCCCATGATTGTTGCAATATCTTTGGTTTTCCTTGCAAATGTTTTGGCAACAAAGGGAAGTCTAGCATATTCTTATATCATGTCGATAAAACCAAGCTAAGTAGCATGATAACTGAGGAACCAGCAGCAATGCAGTTGTCATAGCATGCACTGAACAAGCCAGCTTGAAATCCTGTGTAAATACTTGGCAGCTGGTGCCCAAGCTACTCTAGTTACTTTGACAGCTCAAGAGTTCAGTGTGAAAACATTCTTGGTTAATACAGAACTGGTTTAACAATGTTTTTCTCTGGAAAAAATTATCTTACTGGACACAATCATGCTGGCTAGGAGAGAATGAAGCTTCAGCCATTACTGTCTGAATTCAGTAGACCTTGCAAAGTACACAAACCTGAGCTGGTCCATGCTGGAAAGCTGTGTACTGCAGACCTAATTCAAGAGATGATAACTGAACCCCTGGAAAGATTAGAGCATGGAAAACAACACAGAGGAAGGACTTTATTTGGCCTCCTTGTCACTGCAGCACTAGCAGAGGGGATAACAAAGCAGACTGGCAAGTTGTTAGTTGAAGATGCAACGCAAAATGTCTATGTTAACACATGGTTGAGAAGAGTAGTGTTTGGGAAAAAAAAAGGAGATCCAAACACTTGAGACAGTCATTCACAAGGAAGGGTTCTCTAACAGGCTGATTCTATTTTATGTGGTACCCTTCTGTCTTCTACCTTTCATCTAATGCCAGTGGACAGATGATGGGAGCCGGTAGGCCAAGGTTCTCTTTCCAGTTGCCAGAGCAGGGATGGGAGCAGCTCTGTGGGATGGCTGCTGCTGGAAATGGCAGCCCCGCTCCCACCCTTCTCTTCTGTGCGCTCGGCCGCATGGCTTCCTCCCACCTCATTCACCGGCTGATTTGTTTAGGCAAGGCACTTGTTCTAGTGGGATCACTTTCCACAGCTGAAAAATGGGAATAATATACCCATTTTTGAAAAATACATTGAGAACTAACAGCATGAACCTTGGAACAGGAGTGGAAATTACTGTTATTGCAGTTTTACTTGCCCCTACTTGCTTTGTGACAGTGTCCCAGGCCATGATCGCTTCATAAATTGCTAGTTCTGAGTTATTAAGAATTAAACAGTTACATTCCTGATTGCATTGGATAGACATATACTAAGGCTTTCATGCCTGGTATCCTTGCTACTTCTTACAAAGATATTTCTCATTTATATACAGAAATAACGAGACAGAAAAATGTTAAAAGGATTGCCTGAAAGCTGCAGATCACTTCTGGCAATAATTATTTGTCTGTCCACCATTTTGTCTGTGTATATTTTATTGCCTCTCAGTGTATATATAACAACAAATTACTTCGCAGAATCAAAGGTGCTTACTTTAAATTTACAATGCTTTCTTTTGACTTGTACAAAAACAAGCAGCACGCTGGAGGACATATGCATATTTTACACTTAGTGATCTTCTGGTGTTAATTTATTTACATGCATCTGCGTTGCTTTCCTGATAGAATAGACCAGTCTTCCTTCCCTAATGAAAGCCGTCATGGGAAAATTGCTTGAGGTGCTCTAATGAAAGCCAATATATTATGATGTGTCTTTAGCAGAGTGGGTTAAGCGTGAGTACTTTGTGGGTTAACTGTTTCTTTTACCTGTGTGGTACAAAATTTGCTCTAACAATGACAATGTATTAGCATTTTACACAGTGAAGCGTCAACATTAACTAAATATCCTTGCCATATCCCCCGAGAGAAGAGAATGTCATTAACCTCTTTTACAGATGAGGAAACAACATCGGATTAGCACTGTAACTCCATTGACTTCTTTGTAGTTATTCCAGATTTACACCAGTAGAAAGAAGACTAACATTAGTCCTCAAAAGAATAAGCCATTTGCTCATGGTTATCTAGTCACAAAGCTGCAAACTCAGGATTAGAAACTGAAGACATCCACATTTCCTTTGCTGTCATAGTAAGATTTTTACTGAAAAAGCATCTATAAACCTTTAGCTAGGATAATTTAAAAAAAAAAAAACCACACCACCACAGAATCTTACATTATTCTCCCACTTGTGTCTAGAAATAATTGCCCTGTGTCTAGAAAGGTCTGCATCCTATGGAAATAAATGAACAAGAATAAATTACTTCTGATGAACTTCTACTTGCCCAGAAATGTGAATGTTTTTCTGGGAAAATTTAATAGCAGCAAAGAATAATGGGCTTCCAAAGATTGCCAATGAGCAAAGAATGTAAGTTAAAAGCCTTTTTATATGCAAATACTTCATTATGTTTGGGGTTTTTCTTCTTTTTTTTCTCTTTTTTTTTTTTTTTTTGAAAGCAAAAGCACAACGGGACATCAGTTATTTCAATTTACATATGAATACCCAGAATTCACTTTCCACTTACAGTTATTCCGGAGTCCTGGTGGTACCTGTCAGCATTTGAGGACTGGAGTAAAGTAGGAGTCTGCTGACTTCTCTAGACAGAGCGCTCTGCAGAAATTAGGGGTCTACACTATTTCTGCAAAAACAGAAAATCTTTTTGCAAGATACGTGTTCACTCCCAAGTAAGTGGTGGCACAACAGCATTATTTCTGAAGCAGTATGACTTGAAAACACAAATAAAAACTATCATGTCTCCTAGTTAAACTATTTCTAATGTATCCGTTATAAAAATGCTTAGCTGTTGGTTATAATATACTCACTGCAAGTCTGGGAACTAGAGCTGGAATTCAGCCTGACGCAGAGGATCAGTACCGAGCTTCATGCGTAAGCTCCACTCAAAACAAGGTTAAGTCCCACTCATTAGTCTCCGTGCTCTGAGTGGCCCTTATGAGTTGAATGGGCACTGACCTTACCACGGCTGAGCAGTACCATAGGAATCCACATTCCTTCTTGAAATCAGGTTAGAAGGTAACTGTAACTAAATCTCGAGTATTCCAGATGAAATAATGCCAGATCTGCAGACTGAAAAACGACCTTCTGGGTCAGAAAGCAACATGGAGGCCAAATTTCATGAACCAGTTCAAGGGCTATCACTGACACTACACATCTGGTCTGCTGAAATTAAAACTAATATTCCAATGTGGGTTGATAGTCTTCTGCAAATTTTAAATATTTTAAATCTGAAAATCTAAATAGGAAATAAAACAATATTCCTACCAAAATTGTTCTTCACACATTAATGTCCTTCTGAAGGTAAGTGTATAAGAAAACTATTTATGTAAAAGTCTTTGCAAGACCAACTTTGAGCCAGAATATTAAATCTATTCAGATTTCAGCAGAACTCTATAGAGATTGTAGTCCATTTCCAAAAATTTGCAGAGATGAGAATCAGAAAACCCTACTAATCTGAAAAATCAAAGGCAGCATTTTAAAAAGTATGGATTGGTTATTCATAGTAGTATGTAATAACTGTCACCATTAAGATGCCAAAATATTCACTAATAATTAATATTCAAAACCTCAATTTCCAAAGGGAATTTGGAGAATACTTATCACCATTTCATTATTTCCATTATCCACGACTACTGCTTTTCTTTCTC
The DNA here is from genome assembly GCA_013398915.1 of Dromas ardeola. NCBI lineage: Eukaryota > Metazoa > Chordata > Aves > Charadriiformes > Dromadidae > Dromas > Dromas ardeola. The sequence continues at coordinate 37,623 of VYZM01008525.1, read as the reverse complement.
TGTCAGAGATGCCTCTTTCCTAATAAAGCTTATCATCAGGCATGATTTTTATCTGTCTCACATGGCAGCGCTTGAATGCATGAGAGATGCTGGCAAGTCTAACAGATTTTGTGTGGAAAACTTTTCCTTTGTAAACCGTAATAACAACCTTCCTGTACAACAAATTAGAAAGCCTATGGATTTCCTAGTTATTGAACTGTATTACCAAATAGTCATGAAAGTGAATTCTATTTCATTGGCTGATGTTTGCTTATTTAAGGTAAGGCATACTCACCTTTATTTTTAATTAATTGCACTAGTAAAACACAATGGGGTTTAGATGCTAAAAGCTGAGATACAGATAATGAGATACATTCTCTGTAGGGAAAATCTCTGATTTACATAAGGATCTGTAGTCTTACGTGGGGGGGATGTGTCCCCGTCCTACTCTGTCCCTTCTCTGTCTTCTCCCCCACACTGGTCACAGAGCCAGAGGTGAAAGACTATTCTTTTTGCAGGTGTATCACCAGATCTGCAGTGTGAATAACTTACCCCAGGCTTATATTCACCGACTTTTAAAGCACTCAACCTCCTGCTCAGCTTGCTTCCTAGCAGAGGCTTGTCATAACATAAAACGGCAAGTCAATCTGGGATATGACAGGATCGGGCCAGTGCTTAACCAAGAGTATAGGCTTTTGATTCCTTCAGAATTGCACTCTCTTAGTTGTCCTTGCGGCTTTCAACAGCACAGAGCAGGAACGGAGGAAAATGCATGCTGCCAAGGTGAGCTTACAAGGATATACCTTATGGGCTCCTTACAAAACACAATGTAAAGTGCTGTAAGATGGTTGTTTGCACAACTACTGCAGTAGCAGCAAAACGAACGTGCACAGCTTTATCACTGCAAATGTGGTCCCAATCTCCTATTATGCAGTTATGCAAAATTTGACAACAGACGACGGCTAGGAGTCTGGAACACTTCTAGGATAAAGCAATGCTCCCAGTTCAGAAACAAGAATTTTCACATGTTCCCTCTCTTCAGAGAGTTCTGTGGCTGCTGTGCCTCAAACCTTTGTGTCTCTGCCACAGACCCTTTTTTCTGGGACTTGAACAAACCAAACAAGGACTGCTCCAACTCCTTCTGCAGTCAATGGGAACTACTCCAGTTGACTTCAGTCAAATGGTTCAGGCCCTTAATCTTCAAGAACGTATTTCCATTTGAACAAGCAGCAGAAAAGGAGGGTGACATGAATCTATTTCCAAACAAAAGAGATTTACGGGCCAGTTGGAATTACAGCACATTTATTTTCTTTAAAGTTAATGAGCGGCATGATCCAATAATAATTGTATCTTACGCTTTTCATAAAGCTCTTAAGGCATTTCATAATCAATTAACAGCTCAAGCACGTCATCATTACAGAACATTTTGCAATAATCCATTAGGAATTAATGTAGAGTGAGCTTTCCATCATCACTGAACAAACCGCTACACAGCTAGGATCCACGCCAAGCTGACAGGCTTTGAATTTTCTAATGAAGATTATACATTCCCTGCAAACATATTGCCAGGACTTTCTATCCGCCTCCTCCTCACCACCTGCAAATTTTTTTATGTTTAGCCATTTGTCTGTACTCTGCTAAGATTAATAAAATCTAGTGTTTCTGTGCCGCATTACCTGTAATTCAGCCATTTAGGACAAGATGGCACAGAAAATGCTATACAGAATAGTTATACTCCTGGATTGAAAATCAGTCCCTACAGTGACTTCATGTATTTCTGAGGTCTTTCTTACTCTTAAATGAGTAAGACTGCCAAATCAACTTTTGCTACCTCTTCTTAGATCTTGCTACTCCTCCTGTTTTTTCCAGTTAATAGTTCTGGACGTATCCCTTCTTCCTCAGATCAAACACAGCAAAGGGTGAGAGAGCACCTGTGTAGGTTTTTCCTAGCTGCTGTCAGAGCTAGCAATTAAGTGCCTGGCTCTCACAGGTGTTTTAGGGCAGCAATAATGAATGAGGCTCCTTATATGCCAGAGATAATGTCTGTATCTAAAATCCAAGCTTGTACCTAAGCAGCTCCCTCGCCTGGCAATAGCAGGTTATTCCCTCTCCACCCAAGATATTTGTAGCTTTCCACGATCATCTTCTGCCCAGCAACAGTTTGTCCCTTCCTACCTGCAGCAACAGTCTCATGTAAGCATCTTGCCCTGAGATCAGCAGCAGGAACTTACAGTATGATTTACAAGGGAAAAAAAAAGCTGCTTCTTCAAAGATTAAAACTCCTTTAGATGTCTGACATTGGGCCCCCACACTGACAGCATCACACAGGATGTAACTTTTAAGCCATTTAAGCGAGACATGTTTTTGTTTTACAAAGACAGTGCACGGTCTATTATTAATCTTTTGCATGAGAGACATGGCAGTTTCCCCACTGTTACGCCAGACAATATGGTTTGATTGCTTCTGCCTCCTGTCAAGTCTCCAACTAGAAATGTGTAATATGAAATGAAGTGCAGCAAAACAGATAAGAATAGGCTGAGGTAGTTAAAACAATACTGGGGTAATTAAGGATCGGTATTTATACTAGAAACAAAATAAGCCCACTGTTTGGATGGTTTGATTAACACTGCAGGATTGTGATGCTACCGATGACACATACTCTGTACAAAGTGGAAGGAGAAAAATCATCTTAAAATAGGAAAGTTTGACACTAAATGTTGCTTACTGGGAATATTTAATTTATTTTAAAGGTTTTCAGGAAAGATTCTCCTCCAAGCAGAAACAGGAATAGAAAATGGTTCTTGCAGCAGCTATAGCAGCATGTTATATAGCGAGAGGCTACTCTGATCTTTTTGCTAACATGTACTGCATCGTTATTATGCGCTTAGACCTGTGGCAAACATAGCAATAACAAAGGAGACTGAATGCCAGTGGCAGAAAAAACTAGCAGCAACTGACTACATAAAACATGAGGTATTCCTCCTGTGCACGCCACATTTAAAAAAAAAAAACAAAAACAGAAAACAAGGCTGCTTCTTTCCCTGCACCAAAACATGAAGAAGTACTGCCTAGGAGAGCAGTGTCAAGCCATGAATTGCTCTTATTAATGCTACACCATGCAACTTCAAAAAACAGCCTGCTTTGCTCCAAAAGGCACCAGAATCCAAGCAATGGAGTGAAGCTTACTGCTAGGTGTCCGATCCATAACTCCCGTTCTTTTGCATCTCTTTTAGAGATTACATTTGCCCTCCGTACCCTGTAACCTTACAAGGATCGGTTCCCTCCTGTGTCCACCTGCACTTCTTTGACTATCAAAGAGAGTCATTAATTCCTGAGTCTTTAATTCTATATTTACAAAGTAATGATCTCTCTCCTTTGGAGAATAAGTACAGTCCGTGCACAACTGTTAAGTTACACCCATAGCTGTGCGGTGTATGTGCAGTGTATGTGGGAAAAGTGTGGAAGCATACACTCTCATTGGCTTCAGATGGGATGTATGACCAACAAGGAAACAAAATCTCCTTCAAAAAGATCAAGGAAAAATGAATGAAACAATTGCCTTCAAAAGATACATTGCCTCTCTTTCTTTTCCCTCCTGCTAATCATGCCTTGTCTTGTATGCAGTCATCATGTCTCTTTTCGATGAGGGAGATATTCATGCAGTGCAGCCTCGCTCAAGCTGAGAATATTCTTACTTTATTTCCCAAAGTGAATGGATCAATTGAACCAACTCGTCAGCTGGAAATTACTGTGCATGAGCCAACCCCAGCTTTCAGTGTTGTCAGCTGAATGATGCACGTTGCTGACAAGCTCGACAAAACAGGCCATTTCACAGTTGTGAGCTGCAAAGTGATTGAGCCGATGTAGATTTCCAGCAGTACGCTTCCCTAAAGAGCTACTGCTTCCCATTCCCCTCCTGACACAGCAAGCATTAGGGACGCTCAACCCTCATTCCTTCTGCGTGAAAAAAAAAAAATACTGCAGTGATTATTTCTAAATAACAATTAACACCAGAGGAAGGCATATTAATATCAGCAGTGTCTTGTGACGAGGGTACTACTCAGAGGCTGCTTAGATTAGCTTCAGGACTAAGCTCTGCTGGGCCTGCTGGATGCTCCTGATAAGTATTTTACCTAACAGCTTGCTGATAAGGATGTGACTTTGAATGCAGACCAGAACACAAGTGGCCCCGTTGCTTCTTTTGCCTTAAAGGTTTGAGCTTCTTTTCCCATTCAAGTGCCATAATGTCCAAGTTACAGAGCACTCTGCCTGTCTCTCTTGGCCACCTTTGCTGAAGCTGTTCCACTCTGCATAGAATAATTAATATTCACAGGGTCCTGAGAAAGTACGGCTTATAACTTAGTGATTAAGGTAGGCAATTGCAGAGGGGATGGGGTTTCTTGTCCGTTCTCCAGGGAGTAGATGAGTTTTAATTTACTAAGTATGTGATTGAAAATTTAAGATGAATGCTAGGCAGGCAATGCACAATGACACGGACGTAAATTTGGTCAGAACCCTACTCAGAGATGAACTGCTGTGGTAAAGGAGCATCTTTTCCACTCGCTTCTCTGAAGTGGATCACGATTGGATTCTGGTGCCTTCTGAAATGACTTCAAATGGTGATCAAGTGCAACACTCCAGGGTAATCCACATTTTTGTAGGATCAAATAGAACTGCACAGGTGTAGTGCAGCTGAGTAACTTCCTCTAACTACAACTAAAGGAGAAGAACCAGCCTACGTACTCCTTGGATGCACAGAGGGCTGTTCAATCATTTACATCAGCTCCTGCTACATTGATGGGCAACTAAGTCAGGATATGGCAAGCTTCTGTAGGTCTCTAAGATGAAGTGCAGTTGTTGGGGGTTTTTTGTAATGATCTTGACACTTAGCAAAAATGATTGATTCAATCTTCAGAAATTAGTAGAAGATTCCCATTGATTTCAGAGGGTCACAGAAATTACTCACTCCAAACCAGCAGTCTTGACCTTTAAGAATCAGAGATAAACTAGACCAGTCACACTTTTAAATCTAAATAATTTTCTTTGGAAAGTTCCATTTTTACAGAACTGTGGATTTTATGTGAAACTACCACTTTCAAAATTTCTATTAGGAAATAGTGAAAATCTTCCTCTTTCAGTATTCCCCAAATGAGAAAAGTTTAACTTCAAAACTGTTTGCCATTTAGTGCCAAAGCTCATTTAAAAGAAATTTAAACTGAAACAAAATATTTAGAACAGATTAAGGTAAAACACGGGAACTCATCTAAAATTAATTTATTTTTATTTAACAGAGACAATTCTCATCCCACTCATCTCCCTGCCCCTCAAAAAAAAGGAGAAGAAGCTTTTGTCCCACTTGGAATAAGGAAAACTTCTGCCCCTTTGGGAATAAGAAGAGCTTATTTCAAGATTTTCACAGACTGAAAAAAATATTTCCCAGCCACCTCTACCAAGTAGACAACTGTGTCTGTCTCAGAGCTGTAAATACAGTTTGCAGATCTTGCATCAGTTTTTTGTTTACAAAGATGGTAAGATATCTGTATAGGTAAGTCAGGTTTTCCATGACAACAGTGTGTACTTCTACATTTCTAGCTAGTGGTGGCTCCTGAAAACACAAGAATGAGAGAATACAGAAAAAAAAACTTACAGAAAAAACAGCAAGAATCTAAAGAGGCAGAATTAGGTAATGCATAGAGTAGCTGAGCTTGTTCAAGTAGGTAATTGTATTAGTATTGACTCAGTGTAACCATCTCTCTTTCATAAACGAATGCTTTGCATGACTGGTTTTCTGTGAGTACAAATGCATTGGATTTTTTCTTGTTATTGAATTTTATAGGGAAAAAACCCAACTACATAGACGGAGGTGAAGAGAACTAATCCCTAATATTTTATATGAGAGGATGCATGAAACATACATAGCAGTGAATCCAAATGTAACTAGAGATTATTCGAACTGCTAGGGTGCATATCATGCTTATCTCCACCGGAAAAAGATCTGAAACCAGAACTCCCAATCTGAAGCCATCAGGAAGGTACTATTTCAAATACCCCCACCCCTGAGGGTGAGCTTCCATGTGGGTCCAGCTTCAAAACAGAATTTCATGCCCACTTCACCTTTGTGAAATTGCTCCCATAGTCCCCGCTCATGCTGAGTAGCACCTGCTCATGCAAGTTATTAGATTGAAGGAGAAAGGGGGTAAGAGTATCTCCCGCTTCACTTCTCACAACACTGCAAGAAAAGTGCAATATATATCTTTTGCATCATAAATATAAAACCTTTGGGGAAAAAAAAGGAAAGGTTATGAACTTGGCCTCTGGGATCCACAGGACTGAAGTGATAAGAACATCCACAGATATAATATTAGATATTATATCCACGGATAAAACGTGGAGAAAGACTTTGGAATTGAGCCCAGAAAGACCTGCTGATACAAGACAGAGTTCCTTATGCTTCTCCTAAAATCTCGAAGCCTTATATTAATAAATAAAAAGGTTTCCAGGCTGGAATTAAACTTGCATAGTTTTATGTTGCAGGTCTTTACTGCCTAGTTCAATTTGCATGGCAATATAACCCTCAGACTCTGCCCAAGCTTTTGAGAAATGTGCCAGTTGGGAAGGTCTTTACGGTCAAGTTACAAACTTCTTTTCAGTAGCAGGTAAATGGGAACCAAACATTCTCTTTTTACCATGTTATATATGAAAATGTCTTACAGGGATATCATTAGTGATATTATTGCAACCAGACAGAATCCACTCCACTCCTCCATCCAACTGTAAGCATAATCCCTCTACCCCTCCCGTCTGACAAAAACACATACGTCCGCTTTATGGTCCAAGCCTGAGTGATCTCTCTTCCTAGCTCCAAAGCTGGCTTGTGGACAAGACATCCCAGCCAGCCAGTCTGGCATCTTCACCCTCTCTAGCCACCAGCCCATGCAATCCAGCATCTCACTTTTGATGGCTTTGGTGGAGGAAAAGATAAATAAAAGTACATCTGTCCAGTTCTGCCCAGGCACGTGAGGGGGCAAGGAAGAGAAAGCTTCCTAATCACGTCAAGAAATCATGTGAAGTCCTGAGAGATGAGATTTAGTTACAGACATTGGCCTAATACAGAACTGCAAGTACTATGAGCAAAGCAAGGACTATGGCCACAATTCTGCTCACTATCCCATGACCCAAGAAGCAAGGAAATGCTTCACAGATTCATAGCTCCTGAAACCAAAAGGAACTGCAGTGTCTCCAGATGATTAACGCATATTTTGTAAAGAAAGATATTAACTCCTACTTTTTAAAAAAATAAGTTATAATGATCTACCGCCTCCTTGTTAAGGTACCCTACTGTTTAATTTTTCTCACAGATTGCATTTTATTTCAAGGTTTAATCTATCCCCCTCTGATTTAAAGCTTTTGGATTTTGCAATGTCATCAAATGTGAGGGCCCATCACAAAGAGTTATAGTGACATCTACGTCAAAAAAGCACAGGACCCATCTCTCTGCTGAACATGCTAAGCACAAAGCCGGATAATATTGCCAATGTGATTTTCTAATGTTATCTGGGGATACCTAGACTCCCTTTAATTATATTCTTTTACTTCCCCAGTCACTGTAAGGTGACCATCAGGAAAGCAGGAGGAAGCAGAAGGCTCTGTTATGTGCCAGAAAAAAATAAAGGACATGCTGTAAACAGTATCTATGTGCCAAATGCTACTGGATCTTTCAACAGATCATTGAGCAGTCAACAGCTCTGGTCTGGAATTAGGCTGGTTGTTTAGAGAAAAAGTCCTCAACCGAAACAGCCGTTTGGATATCTGGCTGCTGTGATTTAGGAAAAATATAAAAGAGCTCACAGCATTACTATGTTTATATACATAAGGGAGGCAATTTATCTGCTGAAAGTCATGGAACTGCACATTAACTTTTAAAACTAGAAGCTTTTTACACCTAAGTTTCTCCAAAACATTTTGTCCTCTAACACTGAAGATAACAGCAACAGAAGAAGTTGATGGCTGGTGTGAGAATCCCAAAGGAAGTGACAGTAGGTGTTTGCCAGTTAAGTATATTTTTATGTCAAGAAGAAAAAATAGAAAATGTCAAACTATACCTAAAAGTAACTACAAATGTGTAAGCTAATAGAATTCATTTTCACTTGATTCTTTAAAAGTCTCTGCTCTTCCTGTAAATAGTCAGCTTCCTTCAATTCCTAAAAGATCAATAGGAGTTGAAAGCATTTAGTAACTTGCAGGAAGTTGCTCAGCACTACACCATGGTGTTTATAGTGCAGATTTTGAAAGTCTGGCTGGTTTGACAGGTTCTTCAGAAAGACAGACATCTTGAAGCAAAGAAAATCTTTTCTCAAGCGCATGTCTTCAGGGATTCACCGTAAGTCACATCACTGTTAATATATTTATGATGATTGAATGTGAAAATGTCATCCGTAGACATCAACTTTCAAAACAGTTGTGATTTAGAGAGCTGCAGGTGTTGCTTTTGTAAATTTTATATAGCTCAGTTCCAAAAGAGAAGACAGCGTGAAAAATTATAAGCAGATCTACTAAAGCATTTATATGAATAGTCTGTACTGAAGAAAGCTTTGTCAACGCCCGTGACTTAACTTTCCACTTCTGTAAAAAAACACGGTACAGATGTAACTGTCTAATCTGACTTTTAGTCATAATATTTAGCTACCTGAAAAATGAAGTATAATGTAACACTATACATTTCTCCTCTTTCAGTCTTTCTCAGCTTTGGAATTGTGAGCCTTTGAAAGCAGATGACATACTCAATTATTATCAAGTAAATTTTTTATCTGTCATTTGATCACTTGTGACAGTGAATGAAATGTAAAAAGACTAAACGTGCACTACAGAATTCGCCTGCAAAATATAATAGTTATTGTAACTCATCCAACATACGAGATGTAAATTATCTGTCAGGAGTTTCTGAATATTTTTATGCTTTTCAGATAAGATCAGCCAAAGTTCTGGTGACATCACAATTCTGTAATATCTTTCAGAATATTATACATCCTGTTCTGCTGAAAAAGGAGTTTTTGAAGTCCAAGAGTCCTGCTGTAAACTTGAGTTCTAGGGAAAAGGGATAGTGTCTTAGTGTGTTTTAATCTTAGCTTCAAATGCTCATAGATCAGAATTTCTCCTTTTGTAAATCAATATAATTTCACTGACTTCAATGGAGCTATGCCAAGTTAATAGCAGCAGATGAATCCAGTCTTTTGTTTTCTATCACAATTCACATTTTCTTCTAAAGGTTATTTCAGACTCTACACTGAGCAAACCATTGTGATTGTGAAAACTGATATCCAGAGTTCAGAAGAAAAGAGTTCTGCAGGATGGTGACAGTGCAAACCACCTCTTTTACTTTGTCAATATGGACCAGCTTGTGTTTGAAGAACTTACCCCATAGTTTGTAAAGTCAGAAGAAAGCATTGTGATAATTTACTCTGACTTTCTGTATATACAGACATCATCACAACTTCTGGGCTCAATTCTTGTGTGAACTACAGCATTTTTTTTTAGAAAAGCACCCTGTCTCAATTTAGACATTACCAGTATTGACACTTTTCAAGTCATACTGGATGTATATTATTCGTGCTCTTCATTCGCTCGCATGTTTTTAATCTCATTCTTAGCATGAATACTTTGAGCTCTTTCATCTGGGATGCTGAAGAGTCTGTTCCTGAAATCTTGTCCCCCACAGAGGTACTTTCAGTTCATAGCTGATTTGTTCCTTAAAGCATCTCTTTGATACGCTTGTTCTACCACAGTTAGATTGAGCTCCAAAGGTCTCCTCTCCAGAAGAGAAAGAGTACTACAGTCTCTGGGACAGTTCAGTGAGTGACATCTATCATGAAGTCATCTCTGAGAATACAGATTAAGAGCCAGGTGGACTTCTCATTTTTCAGAGACTACCAAGCTACTTTCAGACAGTAATAACTAATGGTCACTTGTGTTCTGAGGTAGCTGCTGAGCTAGAAAAGGAGGTGTTTGTTATCCATCACCTCAGGTACCATTGTTACCAGGACAAAAAATTTCTGGGCCTTATCTTTCAGTACTGAAATTACTCAGTCTTTGACTTCATTGGCAACAGAGAAGTCTCATAAGGTGAAATTCATCTCACCCAGCTTTAAATGTTTAAATCTGATCTACTTCTTAAGTTCTTTTTATAGTCTGTGAACATAAATAGGCACTTCCATGGCACATCCCTCCCATCCAAAATTTGACAGCTGAATACCACCTAGCTTGAGTGTTTCAGGTAGCTGTAAGGGAGATCTCCATGTTAAATCTATTTGACATGAGAGAAAGAAGACTCTGTGTCCTGGTTTGAGGTAGAACAAAACCAATTTTCTTTTTAGCAATTTTACTTTGCAGTTAAGTCTCTTCTAACTAACTGCGCTTTCTGAAATTAACCTTCACTAGACTCTGATGACGTGATTCAGGGAAGGTTCCACAGGAGTATGGTATGAACAGAGAATAAGGAAAACGAGCCCAGAGTAAATCTGAAGAAAGTGTGTAACCAAAAAGAAACCAAAGAAAGGAAAAGGAGTTCTTGAAAGGTGAAGACACCAGCAAAAACACAGAGGTGGAACTGCACAGAGGTGGGGAGGATTTGCTGTAAGAGTCCTGTGGCTCTGGCACCCTTTGGAGAAAAAGAACTTCAGAACTGCTGGAGTCTGTGAAAATCACAAATCCAAAGAGCCTCAGCAACCAACATTTGTTTCTTATTTTCAGGAGATACTTTGCCAGTTGGGAAAGATATCGTCTGGAAGGTTTTGCCACTGTAAGTCCTCAGAGAAGGAAAAAATTCTCCAGGGAAAGGCCCTTGAAGTGTATACATATATGCGCCCATACAATTACATTTTGTATTTGAACTTGTAACTCCTACCACAGTTACTGCACTTCAATTACTGTTTATGTGTGATTTTTTCTCTTTCTCTCTGTACATGCACATATGTAAAAACATATGTATTTATTAAGAGACTAAGCTGCTACTGTCACAGAGTAGGATACAACAAAAGGAAAAAATACTGAATTCGGTAATAGCATTTCCCATCCTTTTACAGTACTACATAAAAAAAATCTGTAAATTCTGAGTAGGTTTAAGGGGAGATTACTGCACACTGATAGCTCAACCAGAAAATAATTTTTCCTAGATTAAAAATAAAATAATAAATATTATAATATAATCCTGGCAGCAGATTTTTACATCTACATCCAAAGGACATGCAGGTTTATTGAAGAACAGTGCAATGTCTTAAAATGTGAACTGAACCTTTTACTGAGTTGTACTGCAGACTCCACTGCTGCAATCAATACTCCAAACAGCCCTATTTTTCTTGGACAAAAAAACATACATATATCTGACATTTGAGGAAGCCAAGTAAATAAATCAATAGCTAAACAAAAATGCACTTAATCATATCTATTCCGGACAGAGGCAGATTGGAAAATCCTATATGGTCCAGGTACTGCCTTCTGCTTAAAGCTAAGAAATGAAACTGTGTTTCCTAAATGGCAATGTCTTGTTGCTAGAGCCTTGCTGAAGCTAGAGTGATTACAGTAGCAATTAACTGCGTGCCAGCCAGCATTAGATAGATCTATTGCTCAAACTTAAGTTCAGGTACAGTTTGCTGTTAGAGTGCTTTAGCCTAAATACATAACTTAATAACCAACAAATTACGTACTTTATAAGTGTAACAGGTTTACTGGAATATGTAGCCAAGATTCACACATTCACTTTAACCTTAAATCTACTGCGCTGCATTTTCTGACCTAGAGTCAGCCCAAGCAGGCATTTAATATAGACACATACTTTATCTTTCCTTAATGGTTTTAAGCGGTGGCCATTATTGGATATTTCTCGTGGCGTTGCAGGTGATCATTAAACATACATAATAGCTCTACTAAATGAGTATAGGTAACTCTAATGACAAAAATTTCTATGTTCAAAGGTACTTGTGCATAGAACGGCTGCTATGCTTAAAGGTGCTCCTTTACTTGACATTATTTCATAAAGCCGTTTGAGATAACCACAGTGCGAGAGATGTTTTAGAAAAACACAATTTTATTTCTTCTCTGCTTTAGCCCTAAGGGGTTCAGCGTTATTTGAACATCAGCAACAGCACTTCTTTACAACTTCAAAGTCAGATTCTAATCTCAAATTGGCAGTGCACTTCGAGATTAAAAATCTGCCCAGCACTGGAAGAAATGGATGTTTTCAGCAGCAAGGAGAGCAATAGGAGGTAACAGCATGACAGGCTAATATCGCTCAATTAGACAGTATACTAAGGTTACACTAAGGTGCCTGACATCAACACTTTCACAGGAAACACTTTAAGAAAGGCGTGAGGAAAAGGACGACACCATTAAGCTTGGGAAGAGTTTTGTAGCCGTTATTAACCTGGAAGAAGGGTGAGATTCCTCCCAAATGACCTTTTCAGTGAAAACCTCCATGTCAGGCGCTCTGCAACTGTGAAGCCCAGCTAACGTCCTTTATTTTCAAAATGTGTAATGCTGAAAAGAAGAAAATGCACATAGATGTCTGAGGTCTTTTATTCTCTACCAGTTACAGCTACTGTCTGTTTAGAACACAGTGAGAGGTCTCTTCTCCTCAGTAAGAAAGAAGAGTGTCTCTGTGGTGGAGCCAGCCTGAACCATGGAGACTGGGAAGCGGCTACAGGTGTTTTGGGCTCCTGCCGGTACAGAGGTAACAGCAGTTTGGGCTGGGTGCGATGGGGTTCCTCAGCAAAGTGGGTCCTCCCGCTGTCGCCAGTCAGCCCCTGTTCCTGGAGGATAGGGGGACCACTCTCTGTTTTGATTTTAGGCCCATTATTGCAAAGTTTGATCAACTCAACAAGCGCTTCCATCCTGCTGATATGCAAGAAAGCAATTGCTGTTGTGATTCCACTGACTTTGGCATTCTCCTTTTTAATTTACCAATAAATACAACATCGCATGACTTGCGAGTAACGTTTTCCATGTGACACCGTAATGAGATTCCCATTTGGACTGACGGTGGTTTCCACACTCCCTTCTTGTCCTGGTTTGAGCAACACAGGACGAACTTCTCTTCTAACACCTGGGGAAACTGCACTTTTAGAAGACTCTATTGTCTGAATTTGTGAAAATATTTACTTTGTAGCCAGCTATGGTACCTGGTGTTTCCAAGCTAGTCAGGTTCAGGGATGAGGAGGAGCAAGACCCGGGCCCTTGACCCAAGATGGCCAACAGGATTATTTCCTACCACAAATGTCCCATTCAATGTAATTAGGAAGTTTGCTGAGGAATTTCTTCTCCTCCTCGATGGCTGCGATCCAGAGAACTCCGTGCCCCGGTGCCGGACTCCTGAGCCCTTCCCTTCCTCCCGAAGCCCCAGCGCTCGGGGTGTCCCACATTTGCTGTCCCCTGCTGGGAGCGCACGGCTTCCTGCTGAGAGAACGGGCTGGGTATAATCCTCGTGTATTTTATACCGTTATCGGGATCAATACTGGTTCCACAATATTATTAATTATAATTATTTAGTGTTATTCTATTACACCTGTTTATATTTCAGCCCTCGGGTTTGTTTTTCTCCGATTCACCTTCCCGCCTGGGGAGGGGTCATCGGGTGAGAGAATAATTATCTGAACGACAATAAACTGTTGTGGGTTTTTCAAACAGTAACAGCTCTCTAACCCCCTCCGGCGCACTTGCCCCACACGGCCGGCGGGACGACACCCGAGGCGGGGGCCGGCTGTAACTCACCCACCTTCGCAGTCAGACGCAGCTTCCCTTCAGGCGGCCATTGCCCGACCCCCTGCCCGCCGCGGCGGGGGTGAGGGGCGGAGGCGACTCCCGGCCCCTCATCCCTCAGCTACCGCCACGGCCGCGGAGCTCCCCTCAGCTTCCCGCCCTCACGGGGGAGCTCCCGTCAGCGCCCCGCTCCTCGTCCCTCACGGCGCAGCTCCCCTCAGCGCCCCGCTCCTCGTCCCTCAACTTCCCGCCCTCGCGGCGGAGCTCCCCTCAGCTCCCCACCCTCACGCCGCAGCCCCCCTCAGCGCCCCTCGCCGCCACGGCAGCGGGGCGGGCAGCGTCCCCTCGGCGGCAGCAGCAGCGCAGCCGCGGCTGGGGAGACAGTGGCGAGGCTCGGGGGCAGCGGGTCTCTCGGCGTGCGGCAGAGGGCGCNCCCTTTCTCCATGGCCGTACAGGAGCCCTCTTCTTGGATTTATCCCAGTGCTGCGGCTTTGAAATTGGGGGGGGGAGAGAGAGAGAGAGAGAGGGCCGGAGCTGCCACGTCTTCCGCGCCGCGGGAAGCCAGCCCGCGCCTCAGTCCCACGTGTGGCGGAGCGGGGAAGTTGCCGGCGGCTGGCTCGGACTCAGCCCCTCTCCCGTCGCCGCCCCCCGTCCTTTCCCGGGTGAGCGCAACTCCGAGTCGGGGCGTGCGGCGGCCC
>VYZM01008525.1:1249-22721 GCA_013398915.1 Dromas ardeola | reverse complement strand
CCCGCGGGGGTCCCGGGGGCGGCGAGGAGCCCAGGTGTGCCGGCGGCTGAGGCGGGCCGCGCCGCCGGGGTGGGATCGCGGCCCGCGGGGAGCACGGCGGAGAGATTAATGAGGAGAATAACTCTTAAGACTCGCTGAAGACTTTGTGGGTTTGCTTTTCCTCCCCCCCTCCCGCCCCTTAATTTCGCTTCCCCAGTCACCAGTACCGAGAAACGACCGAGACCTGTGTCGAAGCAGCCTGTTGAAAAAAAAACTCAGGAAAGTGTTAAAAGATGACCTGGGGAGAAAAATCAGGATAATCCGTTCTGAATGTAAAAATGTGCCTTTTGGTGTTTGTTTGTCTGTTTTTAAAGAGCCGTGCCTTCATTTGTGCATTTTTTTGCCCCTGCGGTGTGCTGACATGTGTTTGGTTTGTAGCTCTTAGGTTCTCCTTATTGTTGGTTACCTAAAAAAAAAGTAATTTATTTATTTTCTGTTATGTTTCTGAACTGGTTATGGTTCAAACCTTCTTTTAAAGCAGTAGAGAAAATAAATGTTCTCGTGCCACAGAGATTTCCATTCCGGCGTCCCAATCCTGCTGAAAATTTGTATGAGCTTTTTTATCGGTCTGTGTGGTACCACCCTGGGCTGGGACCTCCCGAGGTTTCCATGTTCTCTCAATTTTGAAAATGTGATTGTCAGTTATTTTTAGCTTTGTTAAAAATTTCCTCCTTTAAATGAACCAGAAGTCTTGTAGGAATTCCCTGATGCCCTGTTAAAAAAAAGTGAAATGAGTTTCTCATTAGTACATTTTTAATAACTTTTTGTGCTGTGCTCCCTCTCTCTCTTAACTGCCTTTTAGTGGCCTATTTATAACATACAGACCTAGACTGAAGTTAAGAAGAAAGCTGATTTTAGACTGTTCTCAACCTTTGTAGGTATAAATTTCATTGATCTTTGTCAGATAAATGAAGTGCTCCTTGTCACAGCAATTTTAACTGCTGCTTTCCCCTGGTGCTTTGTGGGAAACTGAGAAGGGACATCTACCAATAGGAATTTTTATCATGAGGGAAACTCTAGGAACTACCTGTTTCTTTAGTGCTTCTTCCAATGTGGACTTGCACAGGTCTCTTATTCTGCTCCTCAAGAGAGTTTTGGTGGAGCAAAACCAAAGTTTTTGTTTGACCACAAATGCAGGGTGGTACAGAAGAGCGTGGACAGCACTGGCAGACATACAGAGATAAAGACAAGCCATTTGCAGAGCCGGACATCTTGAGATACTGCCGGGGTGGACATGGGAAAGCCCTCCTTCTAGGGAGTCCTTAGCACGCGTAACACCCTCTTGGGATGTGATTGGTGTTCACAGATCGATGGGACAGCTTTGTGTGAGACATAAGACATTTAGCAGTGGCCACATGCCCACACCTCCTGTCTGTGGAACACCACCTGAGCTTTGAAGCTACCCCAGAGTGTCAGGCTTGTGTGGAAATTGCCCTGTGTGAGGTGGCAGCCCTCAGTCACACTCCGTAGCTGACCACTGGTTCGTTGCTGTTTGTTTGGAGGTGTGTACAGTAACAGCGAGAGAGTGGACTGTTCCCTGCTGGTTGCTGCTATATCCATATGCTAGCAAAATAATCTCGATTTATTCCTTTATTTATTTATTTTAAAATCTATTTGTGTTTTTCCAAGCATTAAATAGACAGTGAAATGCTTTTGCATATATATAAGATATACATGCTGATGAGGTGATATGAGTTGGCTTGTGGGGCGATAGATAGACTATACGTTAAATCTTTTGGCCATGGCACTTAGTGTGTAATGTAACACAGTTTCCTTGTTCATTTTTGTTACGAATTTTCCTTCTCCATCATTTTTCTCCCTTGCCTGTTACTTTGAAGCCAAACAAGGCTTGTTCCAATGGTGTGTGCGCTACCAAGAAGCAGTGGTGTAGAGGAGCTTGAAAGAATTTCTCCATGAAGAGTGGCAGGGACACCTCCTGCTAGACCAGGCTGCTCAAAGCCCCATCCAGCCTGGTCTTGAACACCTCCAGGGATGGGGCATCCACAACTTCTCCGGGCAACCTGTTCCAGTGCCTCGCCACCCTCACAGTAAAGAATTTCTTCCTAATATCTCATCTAAATCTCCCCTCTTCCAGTTTAAAACCATTACCCCTCGTCCTATCACTACACTGCTGTTAAAGAGTCCCTCCCCATCCTTCCTCTAGGCCCCCTTCAGGTACTGGAAGGCTGCGATGAGGTCTCCCTGGAGCCTTCTCTTCTCCAGGCTGAACAACCCCAACTCTCTCAGCCTGCCTTTGTAGGAGAGGTGCTACAATATCCAATAGCAGTTTCTGTTGCATGCTGAACTGAATGTCTGTTTCTTGATTGATTATTGAAATTCTGTCATGCTTGGAGAAATGTCCCATGAAGACATCTTGGCTGTTGTCTTCTGTGGAGATCCCCTAAGGTTGTTTACTGTACACAGAGCAACAGAAGGGCTCCTCTGTAAGACCACAAGTTCTGTAACAGGTGGCATTTTTTTCACAAGGTAAGAGATCCTGAGGGGTCTCCATGATTGTGCTGTTCTGTGTTGCTCCCTTTGTTTTGTTTTTTTAGTTATTGCAGTATTAGCTTTCCAGTAAGTGCCCTGTGAAGCTGAGAAGTTACCTTCCTTTCTGCCCATTATGGGAGAGAGTTATGTTGACAGATGTGGGCTCTGTGAGGATTTGCTGAGCTCTTAATCCTGTTTGTGGCTAATAGGCCATGCTAATGTGGAAGAGCATCTCTTGCAGTATATAAAGGTCTTAACTGCTTGTTACCTTAGGGAAATGTGCTGTTAAAATGCTGTAATTGTCTTAGCAGTAGTGGCAGGCCATGAGATTGTCGATGTAAATCTCTGTAACAGTGCAGGCCTTCTCCCTCCGCTTTTTTTTTTTTTTTTAAAGAGATTTTTACTTGTTAAGACAAACACTAAAATGACTGCTGTAGGCAATGGAGGAAAGCAGGCTTTGTATGTTGAATGTGGCAAACAGCCAGAGATCAGGTATTTGTGAGCCCTTTAGGCACACGTGTGTCTTGAAGGGATGAGAATGGGTGATAATATTCTCTTTGTTGTCTTTTGCCCTACTACTAGTTTAGTTTCAGGTTGGTGGATTTTTTTTGTCTTCTCCGTCCTGCTTCATTTGATTTCTTGTACGGCTTTTTTAGTTGCAAAGGAATTCACTTCTTTCTCTTTTTAAAACGTGAGTTCTGTGCTTTTAGATGTCAGTGTGACTTGAAGTTTCTGACTGCTTTTGTCATTTCAAGTCTCATAGAATTTCTCGAAGCGTAGGGTATGCCCCAATCAAATTATCTGTATTCAAGTTCTGAAAGTATAAGCATAATTTTAAGTGTATTAGCAACTTGGCAGAGACTTCTCTGTGTAGTCCATCAGTATGCTGGTCAAAACTTAATCTAAATAAATAGTGTGCAGTGATAGGACTTTGCCCTGCAGTTTCATATGAGTGTAGCAAACGCCACTTTCCACCCCTTATAATTAATGTATGCTATTTAAGCAGCTACTTTATTAAAGATGGGGCTACATTCTTGGGATCAAAGGAGTTACGTCATGTAGTTTGCTGGTGAGATTCTTTGGGGCTGAAAAGCTTCTGAGCAAAGTAACTGCTTGCATTCCTGTTTGCTAACGTGCAATATTGAAGGCATGTGCAAGACAGGGACCTTAGTTCCATGTTAACCAAGCGTTCAGTGGAAAATGTTGATAAAACCAGAAACCAGAGCTGGGTTTGTAGATGCAAGACGAGGGTAAGTGATTTGTTACGCTGACTTGCAGTATGGGAGATACTTGATTTTTAGCTTTCTCTTGAGCCGAGGTTGCTAACAGTGCCAAAATACTTGTATTTTCTCTTTTATATTGGGTCCTGTCTGTAGCAGCTACAAGGGAAGGCTTCTTCTGTGACCATAATGTTTTCTGTCTCTAACTGACTTACAAAAATTAGGCACAATAATGGGGAGACTCAGTGGAAGTGTCAATCTTGAGGAATTCTTTTTTTTTTTTTTTTTCTTTAAACAGGTGGTAACAGTAATGCTGGGCTTTTCTCAGTCCTTTGCAGGACTGTAGACTTCCTGAAGTGAAGGGACTTGGACAAGGAGTCTGACTGCATGCAGAGTGGGTGGGTTCTGGCCCACTCAGGTGGGTATTGACTTTCTGCATTATGGCAGAAGGTCAGAGGAGATGCATGTACAAGTTTTTGTGAAATGGCCAGATGTGCGGTAGCAGGAATGCTGAAACTCATTATCGGACTTACCAATGCCTGTGAACCAAGCTAGAACCTGAACTCATCACTGGTGCCTTAAGCCTTAGTGCCAGTTAGCCTCTTACCTGCTCCCTTTCATGATTTTTATTTTATCTTGTTTGGGTTACACGTTTTCCATTTTTCTAATGATCCTTTTCTTTGCACTGTAGTTATCTGTATTTTTCTTTCCTTTTTACCCCCAGCTGTTCTTTGTCAATTTGGCTGATTTTTTTTTTTAATTGCATCATTAGAATTTTCTCCTTCTGTGCACCCCCCTCATGGTGTTTACATTTGTTCTTCCTCTATTCATCTTCTTATATTTTTCCCCTTTTAACTTTTATCCTTAGAGGAACCAGTTTTTACTCTTGGAGACCAGCCCTTTCTTATTGATTGCCAGCTGCTTTTATTCAGACTAATTTGCATTCTCTGCTCTTATTGTGCTAGACAGAGGACTAGTGATTTTGAGTAAAGCTGTTTCCCCAAAGGCTTTGCTCAGAAATTGTCTCTGTATTTCACAGAAAGAGTGGAAAATACAGAGCAGCATCAGTGCAAAAGCTGCTTCTGCCTAAACCAATGTGTTTGTGTCTTTGTCATGTGAAGAGTAGAAATGTGGCCTGGCTTGCTGCAGGCACAAATGACTTCGCCAGGCTGAAATGAGCTGGGGCGCTGGGGGGACTGCAGAATGCTGTGGCCTTGTATTTCCTTATTTGGGCACCCCTTAGACTCTGGCAGTAACAAACCCAATCCATTTTGATTGGGACTGGGTATTGCCTTGGTACTTTTGTTTACAAGCACGTGTGTAGCTGTGATTTTTTTGTTTTGGTTTGCTTTTGGCCATAGACAGCTCTAAAAAAAAAAATTATTAAGAGTAAAGATATATTATGGTTAAAAAGTTGAAGACTTGGGGCTGCATGATGGTAAACTTGGAAAAAAATCAGAGCAGGTGGCTGGGGGGGCTTTAATGCTTGATGTACTGTCTGGCTTCGGATAGGCTCATTGATAAAGGTCTTTAATAAGGCTCTTTCAGCCTTATTAATTGCTAAATATAAAAACCTTGTGTTCAGGCCATGTTGATTTGGGGCTTTGTATCATGCTAGAGGTATGGAAAATCATGATTTGGATGTCCCAACCCTCAGGGTGTATATCTGTCTCCTTCTCAGACAGCTTTCTTTCTATAAATTGGTCTCACTGCTTTTTCACCCAGTGTCACTTTGGTTTTGCTTGACACCTTGACTTTGTTTATGTATTTGGAAAGGAGTTCTCTGACCATAGCACAGTGCTTAGTATCAGGTCTGGAGAGGAGGTATGCTGTATAAATCTGTTTTTAAACCTTACTGAAGTGCTTTACCTCTAAAATATATGTTTCTAGCATGTCTGCTTACTGGTAGTCAGATGTCAATAGCATCTTACACTTTATATAGCATTGTTGCATCATGAAAGATCTTGTGCTTGACTTTGACACCCAACTAGACAGTTAACAAAAATAAGGAATTGTTCAGGTGAAGCTGCAGGATGTGGTTTTTAGTTATAAAAGTGCACCCTCAAACATAGCTTAGGTACATGGCTGTCATGATACAAGTAAGATTCAAGATCCCAGGGCCTTTTATTAGACCTTACTGGTGCCAGTGTAAAATACGGCTCTGAGCCTGCAGCCATGCCATAAAAGTCACCTGTACTTGTTTGTTTTTGAAAATTAGGTCTGCTTAGAAACCAGTACACTTACTATACTGCATCTCGCTATCAACCCATCACACTCACCATCGCAGTGCAGCCTACTGCATACAGGTACACTCTTGCATAGTTTAGGACAGAAACTAAAGGATAAACATCTGTCTTAAATAGCTTGAGGGGTTTAGGTGGCGATGCTGCATAGCATCAGAAAAACTCAAGCTTACTTAATTGATACAGTCTAAAGGAGTGTTTGAAGGCATGGAGACTTGGGAGTTACTTGGGGTGAAGGACTTCAGCATGGAGGAAAGGGGTGCCTGTCTTACCTAAATGTTTGTGTTTGATACAATTACTCGCAGGTCCTGATGCTGGTTCTTGCTGCTGAATTGAGATTATTTCAGTCTGCAGAGCAAGCCTTAGCCAGTTTCCTTCCATTGTTTAAGTCTTTCCCACAGTGGTAAGAGAAATATTTAACAGGAGAGGAAGCAGTGTCTGTAAAAGTAAGATTTGCTCTGAAATCTGATTGCCTGAACTATTTCAAAGTCTTACTTTTCTAAAAGTTGAAGGTGACTTACTTTTTTCTGTTGCTAATTTATTTAGCATGTTAACTCATCACACAGTAATTTCCAACAAACACGCTTTTCCTTTTCTTTAAATGACATCATAAATTGGGGAAGAGAAACGGAAATATTTGGATACAATCATTTTATTGTTTTTTCCATGTCTTCCAGCTACAGCACTGTCTTCCTGAGTGGGAGAAAGTGAGACCTTTCTGTTGTGTGTCCAAACAGAACAAAATGCAGAAGCCAATAGTAGAAGCAGGAGTGAGAATCAATTTGACTTTTCAAATCCTTGCCTTTATTAGTAACAGGATGGGTTATTACTATTGAACACGATGATTTTTTTTTTAGAGAAAGTTATTAAATTTAGTGTGTGCTTAAGGGGAAGCAAGAGGAGTTCCAAACACCCAAAGAAACCTGTAGGAGTAAATCTGTGGAGCAAGTTCAGTAACAAGCAGAAATACTCAAGTTGGTCTGCATGTCTTAACATTGATTTCCTCCCGGACTAATTATGCCCCTCCTAACATGAATAGGGTGTAGCTATACAATGCCTGGCAGACTGACCTACACCCCTCTGCCTGCACTCAGATAATTAGACAGGAGTTGGAGCTTCTCTGTAAGCCATCTAGCTTTGTTATTTCAGTGCTGTGCTCAATTTAAAATGTGGTGCTGAATGACTGGGCTTTTTTAGCTTAGACGCAGCACCAGTCTTAACAAATCGCTGCAATTTTTGAACTGGAGCTGGTTTGCATCTGATCTTCTCTGAACAGAAGTAAGGAAGATTGGCTCTGCCTGTGGTGTACCACCCCGTCATTGCCCCATGACTGTTCTGGTAAATCAAAGCTGTTGACAGCTGGCTTAGCTGTTTTTTCCTGTTCCCTTCTTCATTCTCTGTGTATGCTCCTGAGATGCCCAACTGCCACTGGGAGGTTCGTCTCAGCTGCCCTTTGTGACTTTGAAAAACTTCTGTGGGTTTTTTTTGGGGGGGTTGGTTATTTGGGGTTTTTGGTTTTGTTTTTGGCTGTGGTTTTTTTTGTTTTTTTTTTGTTTTTTTTGTTGGTTGGTTTGGGGTCTTGGGGGTCTTTGGAAGAAGGTACCTGTGCACTTGGTGCTTATATTTTTAATATCCGGATGTGTTTTCTTGGCAAATAGTGGTTTTCCAGTGCCCCTTGCAACAGTTAAAAGAACCCACTGGTCCCAAAAGCTTTTCCACTTAAAGCATTTCCTTGACCTTTTCAACCACTTCACGCTTTTGCAAGGATATAATCCTGGATATTTTACATATC
Source organism: Dromas ardeola (assembly GCA_013398915.1). Classification (NCBI taxonomy): domain Eukaryota; kingdom Metazoa; phylum Chordata; class Aves; order Charadriiformes; family Dromadidae; genus Dromas; species Dromas ardeola. Next base: position 14,937 of record VYZM01008525.1, on the reverse strand, counting down.
CCACATTGCTGAACTAAATCACAGTTTTGGGGTTTTGAGAGGTATGAGCTTTGATGATAAATGCATATTTTTTTCTCTGTATAGCTTTATCTTTATATTCTGTGCTAGGCACTCCTGAAGGAGAAATTCAGTGTGAAGAGAGGTCTTCTGACAGTTTTGGCCTTAGCAACCCTTAGAAGCACAGGAGAGGAAGAATTAAAGGAAAGAGTTGCAGTGTGCAGAGTCTGAAGAATTAACATCGGTATTTTCAGTCTCTTTTTCATATAATATAACGAAAGCGGTGACTGGAGGAAGAAATCTTTCTCGTGGTACCAGCGGAAAAGCACAGGCAGTATTTGAGAGCCAGATAAGGCCCCATAGGCAGCAGAAGCATATTACACTGCAGAAGCTTTCTGGGCTGTGATCAGTGCTCTAAAATACAGTTTAAGAAACAGTCAACAAAACATGTTTACCAGGGGTTGAAAAGACTTCCAGGTAGTGATGCCTCTTCATCTGTAAGCTTCAAATGTATTTGATAATCCCCGTATAATGCAATTCAAAAGTATTTTTAAGCTTAACTTTATTTTAATTAAAAAGAGGCACCATGGTAGGGTATTCCACATTGTATGTTTGCTGAACAACATATACTATCTGGATAAATGACTAAAAACCTTGCTATACAGCATTTATTTGCTGATGTCTTCTGTGCCAAATTTTAGTTGTTGCTGGTTTTTTTCTTTTTTTGTGGAATGGACGGGTATGAATTTTTCTCTGAATATTTTCATTCTGTGAATGTTTTTATTAATTGCATGAAAACAATATGATGCTGTGTTGCTAAAAATAAAGAAAATTTAGGTTGTAGGTATATATTGTAATGTCATCTGCTTTTTTTTCTTCCTTTAAGAGTTGCAGTAGATGCTGCAAGTTTTTTAAGCTTGGTGAGGGCTGTAGTTGCTTTCCAAAATAGGTATTATTTATGAAAGTTTATTTCAAGTTACCTACAGGAGAGTGAACATGCAAGGAGGGGGTATATAATGTTTTCTTTGGAACATATCTTTGCTAAATATATTTTTAAAGGTTTCTAATCTGTTCCCTGCCTAGGGAACCAAGGAAGTCAAAGAGAGAAGGAGTTTATGGACATATCTGTTACTTCATTGCTGTGGTGTTTCTATGACTTCCATCTCCTACGCAGTTACAAGCTCTGCAGGAAAGGGATATGCAACTTGTGTTGAAAACTTTCAGGTTTCCTTTTTCTCTGAGCAAGCTGGTTTCTGGCTGAGCCAGTTAACTTTTACTGTTGGGCCATCTCTCCATATCTTTCATTGCCCTGGAAGATTTGTGGTCTCCATTGTTCCTGACCACCCTGGATAGGCAGGGATCTCTTCCCTCCAGACTCAATACTAGCAGTGTAGCAGCATCAGCTACATGCAGGTCCCTTTGAATTCTGCTGTCAGTTGTATTTCTTGTGAATAAAGTGTTGCTGTTACAGAATTCCAGGGAGCCCTGAATATAAACGTATCAATTATGTGTCAACACAACAGCATCTGTCGTTGAAATTGGGTATCATTTATTTGGCATCAGCATAGCAAAGATTTGGCTGACAGCCAGAGTAAAATATTCCAGCAGAAACTGCTGCAACAGGAGCCATCTCTGAAGTAATTCTCTGAAATTCAGGTGCTCTAACATCATCTTTCAATAAATTCTTAAGGCATTAGGGACCTTAAGCAAAAAGCCTTTCAGGTTCCATGTTCTTGTCTACTTTTATTTCTTTTTCATGTCCAATTTTTTTTTTTTCGGTTCCTGCTCTCCGGAGAGATACATGCAAGGTTTGGGGATGCATATATCCTGTGATTTAATATCCTTTTTTGGCTTACCATTTCATATTCCAACACTTGTTTACACAAAAATTCCAGATGAATGCAATCAGTGATGGCTTCTTTGGGGAGACTTTGCTTAACTGTGAAAGAGGCAAGGCTTTCAAAATAGGAGAGTAAGAAGTTATATCCCTTTTCTCGTAAAAGATATGTAGTTGTTTGGTTGGGTTTTTTTTTCTGTTTTTCTTTTTTTTCTGATTAACTTAATCTCTCTAATCTTCCTTGCTTTTTCTTAGACCTTATCTGTGTAAATTTTACATTTCCAGAGATGTGAGTCAGTCAAAACAGTAATTTCGGAAAGTTAGGAAAGCCCCAAGTCCCTAAGACACCCCATTTGTCATGGGCATAATCGCTATGGTTCAATAAATATTTTAGGGTACCTGTGGGAAATTGGAAACGCGGATCCCTTTGCTTTTATGGATGATCCTTCTTATACCTGAAGGAGGTAAAGAAGTTAACTCTTCTGTTTAATGGTATAGCTGGTAATAGTCAGCTGGTTGATTCTGATGTCAATATCTTTTTAAAAATTAAAATGGGAAGGTCAGGGTTGGAAAGCAGAAAATATGGCAGAAAGACATAGGGTCATGTAATGTATCCAAAATGTTTGCCTCACGTCTTTTCACTGACTAGCCTCCAAACAGGCCCTGTCCCTTCATCAAATTAAAGTTTTTCACTTATGTGCTAAAGAAACTCCTTTCTAGGAAAGCGTTAAGAAAAATAAAGAGATAGAAGTAGTTGGGAGAAAATATGCATTGGATTTTCAGTGCTGGAAGAAGAGCTTGTAGAATAAAGATGAGCTGGTGTTTTTTTAAGGTTTTTGGTTTTGTTGGTTGTTTTGTTTTTTTTTTTTTCCCCCCTGAGGTTTGAAGTCCTGTGAAGTTCAGTTTCTCTTGGAGGGGAGAGAACAATGAAAGAGAGGGAGGTCTGTCATACTCTCTGCATTTTAAATGGGTTGGTTTCTGTTTGGGTAGAAAAGAAATAGTAAATTTGGATTAACTCTTAACTTTGTGCTCTCAAAAGAAATCACAAATCTAGAGTTAAATAATGAAACCTCTTCAGGAAATCAATGCCACCTTTATCCAAGCTCAATTTATTCAAGAGGTCAGCTTTGTTGCTGCCCTGGCATAGCTTGAATTTAATGATTAACCTCTTTGTGACTGTTCCTGTAACTTCTGGCTTTCCATCTGGTACTTTATATAAGCATAAGCCAAGATGATAACACAGTGCTGTAGCGGAGTGGTATGTGCTATTTGGGGGAAAATCTCTTTCTAAATCCTCTATGCAGTATGCATCAGCCCCAGTGAAACCGAGAGAAGCCCATTAAGAAATCCGATTAGCTGTCTGCTCTCTAGATGAGTTAAAATCTCTGTCCAGTGTGGTAATCAGTGGTGTCTAACTGGTAGCTTATCTGGTAATAGTGCTGTCGCCTTTTATAGAGGCACCTTCTCTTGCAGTTCTGCCGGGCATGTGTATTCATTTCAGCCACGTATAACATTGAGCATCGAAGTGATACCCTGTAATAAATTTTAAAATCTTCTTCAGTGCTAACCTGTCACTGTCTTGTTCCGCTGTGTCACCCTTCCATTCAGCAGATTTCCTTATGAGATCTAAAAGTGTCATGTAAGCAGTAGCATACAAGAGGAGGGAGAGCATGCTTTGTGTGAAAGCAGCACTGAAAAGTGCAGCATTAGGCTCAAGGTTCAGAGCAAAGTATTGTCAAGTACTAGACAGTGTGCTTGCTCTAGAGGTAATAATCTCTAATTTTCTGCAGGTTAAAAAAAATCCATATAATTCTGGGAAGTAAATATGAAAAAGATTTCAAAAGTAGCTTTAGTTAAAGTAATAGCCTGCAAAGTCTGATTTTTTTTTCCTGTTAAAATGGAGAATGTGAGGAAGAGCAATTCTAATGCCAGCAGTCTTTGATGTATTTATCTCCATAAAATACAGATCTGCTGTCTGTTCCGTACCCATAGATGCTCATGTCCATGGAGAGGCCTGGCTGGAACCTATGGAGCACTGTAGTAGCAATGGAGACAGGGTGCCAGATGGGAACTGAACTTCTCATCAGCTCTTGATGCACAGAATCACACAGAATCATAGGGTTGGAAGGGACCTCTGGAGATCATCTAGTCCAACCCCCCTGCCAGAGCAGGGTCACCCAAAGCAGGCTGCACAGGAACGCGTCCAGGTGGGTTTTGAATGTCTCCAGAGACGGAGACTCCACCACCTCTCTGGGCAGCCTGTTCCAGTGCTCTGCCACCCTCAAAGTAAAGAAGTTCCTCCTCGTGTTTAGGTGGAACTTCCTATACTCAAGTTTGTGCCCATTACCTCTTGTCCTGTCACTGGGCACCACTGAAAAGAGCCTGGCCCCATCCTCCTGACACCCACCCTTTCAGTATTTGTAAGCATTAATAAGGTCACCCCTCAGCCGTCTCTTTTCCAGACTAAACAGACCCAACTCCCTCAGTCTTTCCTCATAAGAGAGATGTTCCAGTCCCTTAATCATCTTGGTAGCCCTATGCTGCACCCTCTCCAGCAGTTCCCTGTCCTTCTTGAGCTGGGGAGCCCAGAACTGGACACAGTACTCCAGGTGTGGCCTCACCAAGGCAGAGGAGAGGGGGAGGAGGACCTCCCTCGACCTGCTGGCCACACTCTTCTTGATGCACCCCAGGATGCCATTGGCCTTCTTGGCCACAAGGGCACATTGCTGGCTCATGGGCATCCTGTTGTCCACCAGGACTCCCAGGTCTCTCTCTGCAGAGCTGCTCTCCAGCAGGTCAGCCCCCAACCTGTACTGGTGCAGGGGGTTATTCCTCCTCTGCACGAACATAGTCCTGTATCTTTAGAATCCTAGAATCCTAGACTGGTTTGGATTGGAAGTGACCTTGAAGATCATTTAGTTCCAACCCCCTTGCCATGGGCAGGGACATCTCCTACTAGACCAGGTTGCTCAAAGTCACATCCAGCCTGGCCTTGAACACTTGAAGGTGTCTTCTGTTAGTAGTTGTTGCTTCCCATCAGTGTTTGTTCATCTTCCATCTCTCCTTTCACTTGAAGGAGGTGAATTTTGACTGTAGCTGTCCTGATGCTGTACACTTTTTGCCTTTGGGTTCCAATAAGTTACTTTGGTCTTAGTGCTTTCTACTTTCTTTTGTATTTCATTCTAAAGTTGCTATTCCAAAATATATTAATACTGTGTCATATGTCTAGAGGTTTATGAGCAATTTTGACCTGTTGCTAGCATCCCCAGCTGATTGAAACTTTAGCATGCCCTCAAGGAAAGTGAGATGATACTTAATAGTACAGTACAGTAGATAGAAGGCTGTGCTTCTCCCTTCCCCAAAATTCTGCTTTGCGGTTATATTTCTAGTTTCAAGGCTTGGTTAATTCACGAAAAAAACCTCACTTCTCTGTTGGATAGAGTGATAAGCCATGTTTGATGGCCTGTGTCATAGGAGGACTAAATCTAGGTATCTTCTGATACCTCTAGCCCTTTGTAGGATAGAGATGGTTCTGAGAGTCCTGCTGGAGGTGGTGTGTTCTGTCCTCGCCGCCAAGTGCATGGAATGCGCTTGTTGATTCTCTTGGTTTTTGGAGAGCCCATGCTCAAGAGTATGGGTGCATTATACTTGGTTTTATTTAGAATTTTCAGGTTCTGAACTCGTTAGTAAGGGCTCTGTTAAACAACTGCCTGGTTTTCTGTCCAGATATTTGGTTTATTTGCCTCTCTGTGTTGAATCTCCATCCCTTTTCTTAGTCTCCCCTCTTCCTCCCACTTCAAATTAATGGCAGTTTTTGAGGAAAATAACATTTTCCTTTCCCTTTATGCTTGCACTAGAAATTCAAAGGACAAAATGCCCCTTTTTCACCCTTAAGAGTGAAGTGTATCCTCAGATTAAACATTGGGGTTGCTGAATCTACTTCTGGCACCGCAGCTCGTGTATTGAGGAAGAGCCTGTTTGGAGCAGTGTTTGCAAAACCATTTCAGCACATCTCATATTAACAAGTCAGTACTGCAACCTTACATAAGCCAGTCTCCGTCCACTTAACTCCAGGACAACTTCGATGATTAATATTTATGTAAAAGCTTTCATGTTTCCACAGTGAAATTATCTCCCTCTCAAAAGAAAAGGTGGCTTTTTCCCTTTTGACTCGGTGTGAAAAAGCTTGCAAAGGCTTTCAGCAGCACTGCATCCGAGTCAGGCATCAGCAGAAAAACAAGGGTCGTCTTTATTTCGGGATCTCATTTTGTGAAATTGCCTACTCCGAGAGAAATAAAACATTTACATGTATATTAACCAATGTTTGCCAGCTCTTGGAATGAAGCCAGTTCTCTCAGGGCCAAACAAACGCTCTGAGTGAATGAGTAATAATCTGCTATTGTCACTCCTAATTTATGGATGGGCAGATAGAGCAATGTTTGCCATTTTCAGTTGTCCTATTTGCTTGAAAGACTGAAAATCACGATTAGCTATCGGCTTGGAGTATCTATAGCATGTCTGTTTATAGCTGATTTACTCAATATAGCTGTTGCAAAAGTTCAGAACCTCTCCACATGATAAGAAATAATTGTGGAAGAGGATGAGAACGCATGAAGGTTACAGATGTTTTGGGACAGTAATTTGGAAGCTGCAGCCAGAGACTGAAAAGATATATGACATCTCTTCTTTTTAAGTTACGTACAAGGTCCCTGTGCATCGTTTATTTTCAGAGGAATCTCCCTCATGTTACTAGAAAGTTAAAAATCTGTGGATTCCCAAAATAATGGCTGTATTGAGCTTTTATTGTTGATACGTAAGTAAGAGGAGGGTGTAATACTGAATACCTTACAATGATATTTTCCTGCGTATCTGAGCCTTTTCATTTGCTTAATTTTTCACCAAATGCAGTTAAAAACAGTTCTAAAAACTTTAAGGCATTTATGAGCATGCATTTCTCATGAAGTTAACAGGAATCTTGGTAAGATTGGACTGAATAAAAACACCAGTGAGACTTTATTTGTGGAGAAAGATGTGTGTTTTTAATGGGAGCGCTTAAAATCCCACTGCTTTAAGGCCCATGTTAAATGTCGCAGAGGGGCAAATAGCAGCACAGCATGCATCTGGAGTAGGAGTTTGAGGCATCGAGAGCCACTCTTGAGATTAAATTGTCCTCAGAATGTCCCGTGAAGTCTTCTGTGAGATCTCCTGGCAGGTTGTGGAGGAGTGTGTTACATCACACCTAAACACATAGGTAGGAGATGGATGAGAAGTACAAACCTCGCTTGTCAGCCACTAAGAGTAAATAAACACAGTGCAGTGATGAGAATGATAATTGAGGTCTGTCTTCTCTGATGGACTGACTCTTCCATCAGCTTCTTTTAGTCTTTATTTCACTTCCATGCAGCTTTTCTCCCATGCACTGGTTTCTCTTTTCTTTTGTTTTGCTGCTTTTCTTGCACACTAAGGGAGATTTCCTGCTTTCTGTCTGGGCTTCATTTTCTCACTCACTTACTGGTGCTGCATCACAATTTTTATTTTTTTTTTTTTCTTTCCCCCCACTGCATTAAACTTCTTATCTGGTCTTGTTAAAAGAAATAACGGCACGAGTGATTGGTGTTGATGTTGAAGATACCAGGATGTCCAAAGCCCAGGGTGGAGCCATTAATATTCTGTCCGTAAGCTGTGGAAGACAGACCCTGAAGAGATGCCTAAGGACATGATTCCTCAGCCCCTCTGAAAGGTCAGACATAGGACTTAACTTCTGTACTGTGCAGCCTTAGCTGTCACTTGGTGTTCACAATCACTTAGGTAAGATTAAAAATATATCCCTGGTTTGAGAGAAGGTCGAATAATACGTGATCCAAACCCTATGTCTACTGAATCAGGGGCAGGTGCCTTTAAACACCCATTCCCTGCCCACCCACAGTTCCCAAACCGTCCGTGGACCCCAACGCTGACCTGACTTCCATTGTTACGGATTCAGGGTACAACTTGAAGTGATTTGATTGTTGAGTGCCTGCCGTTGCGTTGACGAGAGGCACCTACTGAATACTACAGAAGACATACTGCTGAATGTGGCTGATGTGAACAATGAAGCAAAATGAATTGTATTTTTAAGAGCTGGTCAGCAGCATCTTAATACAAATGGGGGTGGGGGGAGAACCAACCGCACCACAAAACCAACAACAAAATCCCTAAAGACAAAAAAACCCCCACCACCCAAGACCAAAAAAAAAGCCCAAACAAATCGCCCAACAGCTCGGAGCAATGTTTCTTGAAATTGCTCTACAATATGAATCTATTAAGATTAATCTGAATTAATCTACACAAAGTAAGAAAGATACCTGCTTAGATCTCAGCAGCAGCAGGTGCTTGCAGTATTATAAATAGAAAGCAATACAAATTGAGGTGCTTATTAAATTTGCCTTTATGATGCTTTGAAGAATTGCAGTGGAACAGGAAAGAAAAATTACCAGAGGCTCTGGCTTAGAAGGGTGACTTAAATAGCTGTGCTGCCAAAGGAAACGGAACATAAACCAAGTAAGTGATAGACTTGTTCAGAAAAGGTTATCGAACAGTGATTTGTCCCTAGCATGGAGAGACTGGCCAAGAGCTTTGGAGGGTTGTGATTGAACAGGGGAAGGCTTAATTTTTTTGGGCATTTTTAATATAGTATTGAATGTTAATGTATTTACCAGGAGATTGCACTAGAATCCTTTCTAGCACTTACGTTTCTCAAGTTTTTCCTTGTTTCCCTTTTCCCCTTCCCCCAGCTGACAAAAACAAATTCTGTGGGAAATGTTCATGTTTGGGAAATGAACTCATTCAGAATTTTTGCTGCCTTTTTGGATAAGGCTCTGGTGAGAATCCTGTATGTCATTCAGCATTTTCTAAAATTCTTGAAATGCTGTAGGGCCTCCGCAGAGAAGTGGCTGAGCAGAGCAGCTAACAAATCGTCGGGTAAACCAGATCAGAGCAGCAGGCTCAACTGGCAGAGAGACTATTAAAAATGAATCAAAATCTGCAATGTTTTTTTCTTTAATGAGATACTCAAATTGATTTAATTTGGCAGGGAACATACTAGGAAATTGTAGCGTGGGAAAATCGGTGCTTTGGGGAGCAGTGAATTGCCCTGCATGAGATCCGAGATCCTGCTTTTTAATGTAGCGAAACACAGGCACGCTTGCTGGTGGAGAGGACATCTGTAGTGGCACAGTGTCGCTTCTGTACCCTTCTCGTCTCAGTTACTCTCTTGGAAAACGCCTGGTGTAGAAACAGTGAAGGTATCTAGGTTAGAAATGGTGATAACACATGTACACACGCAGAACAGGTACAGTCATTATCGCAGAGCAAAAGGAGAAAGGGAACGCTTGCGTACAACAGGACTCCTGGCATCTGTGCCCAGATCTCCCTGGCACTGCCTGTGTGGGCTTACACAAGCTGAAGTGGCTGGTGTGCCATACCAACCATTTAATGTGTTTTACCCATGGTTAGGAATTCAGTTGCATTCACATGCTTATGAGTTGCACGAAAAAGAGGACTTGGTGCACAAGCATGATTACTTTTGGAAAAGTTTGCAGCTGTTCAGGAGGGATTGAAGCTGGTATCTTGTACTAAGCTTATTGGGCTTGATGCATGCTTGTGTATCATTGGTGACTCTCTGAAAGCACTGTGAATATAGCGGATTGCTTTAAAAACAACCCGAGTGCAAAGGGAGGCTGTACAGGAATAAATGAGAAGGGAAAATACGAATACTGTTATGTAGGGGGATGTAATGTTTTGGTCTTGGTAAGTGCTTTAAAAGAAGGTCATTTGTACTTTATGGTGGTTGAACTGTGGAACCGATCAATAGCTGTTTGCTGAACATTGTAGAGGAACTTCTGAGACATCCTTCTCTGATGGCCTGGGCTTGCTTGTAATGGACTTCGTTACACACGTGGCTCCGTAGCATTTGCTTTTGCTTCTGAGTTTCGGAGCTGGTGGAAAGTGCTGGCAGTAGGACTGTAAACAGGAGTACATAAATAAGTGGTGCAAGAACCAGTGCTGCAGAACTGATTAGGCAAAACCAGGCTTGTGTTTAGAGGGTGGCTTTGCTGGGAAACTCCCTGTGGTTAGACTGTGCAAAACTTTTTTCTTCCTGTCCCTGTAATTTTATTAAGTCTTAATTAAACTTTCTGCATTTAAATTAGTTTACATTAATGTCACACTGTCTTATTATGTGTATATTGACAGACACTAACAGGGATTTGATCAGCCTAATCCAGCTGTATGTAATTATGTGCCTTCTCCTTAAATAATTGCAAACAGAGACTATCAATCATGGCAGGAGAGCCTGCTGCTTTATTATAATGTGGGATTGTTTAGTGAAATGTAATAAGACTTCAGGTTTAAGCTGGGAAGTAAACAGAATGAGATTTTAATGAGACCAGTGATAGGAAGAAAAAACTCTCCCCACCCATCCTGTGTCGCAAGTCTCAGTGCTTATCTTCCCTTTCCCCCCCAAAAAAGGTGCCTTGATTGCATTGTTGTTACGCTGATGTTGAGAACATTTCTGTAATTTGAAAAGAATTTAGGAAAGGCACAGATCTCTGGCTGCTGGAGGGAGAGCTCTAGCCTAAACCTGTGGTGCTGTTACAATGTAAGGTGGAGGTTTTTATTTCATTCATTGATAACTTGATTACCCAGATCAAACGAGAGCGTGTAGAAGGCAACAGAGGTGGGAATGAAATCTGCCAAATGGCAGCACCGCACAAGCACTGCCCTGCTTGGAAAACAAGTAACACAGGCACCCATTTCATCGATTGTATTTGGGTTGATTTCTGTGTGATTTAGTTACTCTCCAGTGTCATGCAGTCCTCCCCTGGCACGTGTACAAGCAGGGAGAGACAGGCATGGTGCCAGCAGTCTTTCCTCAGCCTCCTACTGGAAAACCATCCGTGCCAAGAAAAGCCTGAAAAAACAGAACTTCAGACCAGCCCTGAAGGGAGTGAGTTTGAGATCTGAACCCCTCATTCAGCCTGCTCTGGCGTTGCATCCAGCTCGCTTTAAATCTGTGAATACCTCCAAGTTACGTCATAAAATAAAATGGTAAGTGCCACTGTCGGTGCAGTGCTGGCCATTTTCCCCTGCAGGACTGTCTCAGGAGGGTTTCAGGAGACCAGGTACACACCCGTCTTGCTTTCTTCTAAGGCAGATAGTTCTGTATAGAAGAGGGACATTTCCCTTTGTGCCTGCTGAAGAAACAAACTGTCTCACAAATAGTTTGAGTCTGGCATACACAGATTGTCTTGTGGTCGGGAAGTAGAGATGTTGTTTCTAGATTACTGCCCTGGTAGCTCAGGAGCTGTTCGTTGAGCTTTTCTCTTCTGTCAGTCACTCTCCATCATTCCCCTCTCCGGTGCCCACACAGGCATGTAGGCACACACCCCTGCTGCCCCAGGCTCATCCCTTGCCTTTGTGTTTTTTTCTGGGTTTAGATATAACAATCCGTTCTTGCTGTGGGCATGGATTTTTGCCTGCCAAGTTCTAGCCTGGACTGAATTTTCAGCGCCAAACTTTTAATGACAGTAGAATTATAATGACAAGCAGTGACAGTCCCTCAGCTCTCCTGTTTGCATTACAAAACCATAACATCAGGCTTCGGACTTGCTGGCGTTCTGCCTAGCATGTGTCTTAGGGATCCGTTTCAGACACGTTTATAGTGATGCTGTCACACGGAGTGACTGTGTTGGTAGTTTGACTGGGAGAAGTAAAAACCAGACCATGTGCCGGATTGTAGGAAAAGTGTGTTTCCCATCTAGGTCATCATCAGCTCAGAGGATGAGCGCTGCTACCCTCTGGTGACAGTTCGGCTCATGATGTGACTTAGCAGCTACAGTCCAGTTCTCGGTGGGCTTGTGACCCTGACGCAGCTGTACTGGAGGCCAGAGATGTTATTTTCACACCGGATTCCTATTGCTGCACGTTCTTGCAGATGCCAAACGCTTGGGGTTGGTCTGGGAGAGCAGCACATAAATTTTGAGGAGCTCTGATACCAGTGACTCATTTATTTTTATTTATTTATTTAATGTGGCTATTCAGAAACTGACTGAATTTCCATAGATACACTGGAAAGATGAATGTTTTGTAGCCAAAGGAGTCTTGTCAGGAACAGGTGGGAAAATTACTTTTTTAAGAAAACAGCTGAGCAAACACAAAATATCAAGTCATATGCTAGGTGTTGTGGTTTGCTGCATTTATGGGCAACATCATCTGTGGCTGTGTAGATGGAGAATGGCAAGCTCTTCTCTTACAGCCTCCCCTAGGAATTGAATTCATGCAGGCGCAGAAATTACATGTTTGTTTTTCTTGTGTTTTCAGTAAACATTAATGGTATTTCTTCATTGGACTGCCTGTTGCAAAAGTTGTCTTGATGCTATAAAGAAGAATATGGGTTATTTATCCATCTGTTCATGGAGCAAAAGGACTTGGCCTTTTATTTAATTTTTTTTTAATTGAATTCTGTTCTGTTTCTTTGCCGCATTCAGGGCAGAGAGGATTGCACTGCAACGCCGTATGCGCCAAAAATACCGTCAACTCATCTCTGTTTGACAATGCCTTCCCAGATGCAGAGATCCGTGGCTTTTTGTTTCTAATACAGATTACTCGCTATATCCAAGTCCTCAGAATTGTGAAAATCGTATTGAAAAAGCTTTCTGCTTTGGCAGCCTTGCTCTCTCTGACTTTCTGGCAGCATTCAAGGCTGGCTTTCATTTTCCAAATGCTGTGAGTAGTTTGGAGACTCTCAAAGCTACATTTACAGTAAATGTGATGTTGCAGTAATGATGGGTCAATTCAGATTTAGGTCTGTAATTTGGAAAAAAAGCCACCACCCCTCACTAAAAAATAATGTTAAACTGACTTCGAACAGCATCTTAATAGTTCCATATTGTTATGCGTGTAATTAAAGCTTTTACCCTTGAAAACAGGGTTGTTTTGATTTGCTAATCATATTTCCTTGCTACAGTCAAATAGACTGCGGTAAATTTTTATGATATTAAAAATTGGCCTCATGCTGTAACATGAAAATCCATTTTTCACAGAACAAAAAAAAAAATTCTCTAAATGCTTTTCTTCATTTTTAGCACGCTCTGAAATCATGACGGATAGTGTCACCGAAACATGAAGATCTCAAATTTAGCATTACGAGCGTTATCTTCAGCTATGCATCAATTCTACTGGGCAACTTCTGTTTAAAAGAAATGAGCTGGGTGAACCAGAGCATTTGACAGTGCAGAAGCCAGAGTTACTTGTGTGGCTGTTCCCTGCAGAGCCCTTGCTCACTTAGGTTGCTCTTCTTTCGTTAGGCAGACGGCTTTACAAACGACAAGTTCCTTTTTTTAAGCAGGTCATAATCATTTCTCCTTGTTAGTGGTCACACAGAGCTGTGTTTCGGTACCAAAAGGAACTGTCCTGCAACTGGAATATTCACTTCATCGTGGGGCCGCTGTTGTGTTGCTGAAAGTGGGTTGGTTGTGGAGGTTTGGGGGAAGAAGGGAGGATGTGATTGGGATTAAAGCGTTTGGTTAATCCTCTGGGCAGGCTTGCTCTTCAGGGTTCAGCTCTCCTAGTGAAATTGGCAAATCTCCGCTCTATCCATCTTCGTCACCCACACAAGTGATTACACAGAACATTCTGCTCCTTTAGAGCCTGTCAAATAATGAAGATTTTTTTAAACTATCATTTTACATTTAGTGTTAAAAATGGAGTGTAATAATTGTGCTTGAATGTGATGGAAATAGTGCTGGACAATCACTACTGCAGTTGCATAAAAACTGTTACAATCAGGTGTTTGTTTCTGGTTTTTTTGTGTTTT
>VYZM01008524.1:5224-22048 GCA_013398915.1 Dromas ardeola | reverse complement strand
CATGGAGGCATTATGGGGCACTGGGGTTGCATTGAGGGTGCTGGGGGGAGCTGGGGGTGCAGTGGGGTTTCTCTGGGGGATCCAAGCCGGGCTTGAGGTTTCTGAGAGCTCAGTGGGGTTTTGGCGTGTGGGGGCAAAGTGGGGTTTCTGGGGGGGTTACAGAGCAGCAGAGGGTTGGGGTGCTGCAGGGAGAGGTGGTGGGGATGTCTGTCTCTGCTTCTTCCCTTATTGCGAGGTGTTTTGGGCTGTTGCAACGTACTTCGGAGAGGGGGTGTGAGGGAAAGGGCCCCTGGGAATGGGATTTACTGGGGAAAGACAGAGGTCAGAGCTCGGGGAAGGTGGTTGCTGAGGGGGCCGGGTGTTGCAGGAGGAAGGTGCTGGGGTTTTGGGGTGCCACAGGGAGGCTGGTGCTTGGGGTGTGGCTGTGGGGGTGCAGGCCAGGCTCCCCAAAATCGCCAGGCTCCCCAAAATCGCCAGGCTCCCCAAAATCGCCAGGCTCCTGCAAGGTTGTTCAGTGAGAGCACCCTAAGGTGCCGCCTCGTCACTTCTTTGTGGCTCAACGGTGATTCCTTGTCTCCATTTCCCAGGACACTTCACCTCGGCGGAGGATTTGAACCTGCTGATCGCCAAGAACACGCGACTGGAGATCTATGTGGTGACAGCGGAGGGGCTGCGGCCCGTCAAGGAGGTGGGGATGTACGGCAAGACCGCCGTCATGGAGCTCTTCCGCCCCAAGGTGGGTGCGCTGCGGGGAGTGGGCTGCTGGCCAGCTGGGGAGGGCAAGCACAGGTGCTCCGGGGCCGCTGGATGTGACACCCTCCTGAAGACACGCCGCCGCTCTGCTTTCACAGGGGGAGAGCAAGGATTTGTTGTTCATCCTGACAGCCAAGTACAACGCCTGCATCCTGGAGTACAAGCAGAACGGAGACAGCATTGATATCATAACCCGTGCTCACGGCAACGTGCAGGTGAGTGAAGCTGCAGCACTTGGAAGGGGTGAATTCCCTTCCTTGGGGGTGGTTTTACTTTGCCAGCGATGCGGGTGAGCCTAAGTGATGGCTTTTTGCCTTGTTATTTGTGATTCTTTGCCTACCACTGGCTCCGATATGGTTCATGTGCGGCCGCTGTTACTTTCAGAGGTTTTTGCTCGCAGGCTCGGACTCGAGAACTGAGCATACAGCTACAGCTGTCTCCCAGCGGGGTAGTTTGCAGAATAATAAGGTTAATCTGTGATACTCCTACTGAATAGAAAATTAGTGCTCAAAACTCAACGTAAGGTAGAATTTTCCCTGGGAAATGTATTTTGCGGCTGGTCTCTACTTGCTGTGTACCAGAAGCGTGACTGCTTAAGTTACTCTTACCGTTGTGGCCGTACGATATTGTTAGTAACTGTAGCTGTTCTCTATTGTTCTGTTTTATGTGCATTAAAATCACGCCTTCTGAGCAGGTCAGAAATCCGCATCTCTCTTTGGCTTTATGTTAGTCATTAGCCAAATGTTTTCCATCGCTTGTCAAGCCAAAATATCTTCCATCTGTTTCCGGGCACTTGAGCTTCCGCTGAGGTGCTGTTGGTGGAGCCGAGCAGGGGCTTACAGGCAGGAGGTGTAGGTGGGCCTGTCCTGTCAGTAACGCGTTAGTGTGTTGGGGAAAAAGTCCTTAATCTTCCCGTGCCACGGTTCTGCCTCGTGCCGTATGGAGATGCTGATATGGCCTCGCGCCGAGTAACGCTGAGGGATCTGTGGAGGCTGATAAACGGGGCTGGATTTCCGAAGGGTGATTTCTGGTCGTGGATATCGAAGCGTTTCATAGCAGCGGAGAGCAGCGCTCTCTGCCAGCGATAGAAAGCGGAGGCGCAGGACAGCGGTGGGGCATCTCCGAGGTCATTCAGTAGAGAGCTGGGATTAGAAAACCAGTTGCAGGGGCTGCTCCCGGAGCGCCTGGTTCCTGGGAGAGAGAAAGCGTGCGCTGTGGGAGCTCTGCCAGGTTCGCTGCTGGAAAGGACCTGCTGCTTGAGGCAGGAGATGCCCGAATCGCCTTTGGTTTGCCAGACGGTGTTTTAAAGCCTGCTGGGAGGTGTGCAGGGAGTCGTACAAGTCGAACTCTTGTACCTACTGTTCTCGAGTCCCGGGAGGAGATCTTTTTCTGACGCTAATCGCCCTTTCTTTTTCCCTTCTCCGTGGATCTCTTGCTCAGGATCGCATCGGCCGTCCCTCAGAGACCGGCATCATCGGCATCATCGACCCAGAGTGTCGGATGATCGGCCTGCGGCTCTATGATGGCCTCTTCAAGGTCATTCCCCTGGACCGGGAGAACAAGGAGTTAAAGGCTTTTAACATCCGCCTGGAAGAGCTCCAAGTCATCGATGTGAAGTTTCTCTATGGCTGTCAGGCTCCCACCATCTGCTTCGTCTACCAGGTACCTTGTTGTCGATTGGTGACTCGGGCGGAGGGTGCTGGAGATCGCTGGTGCGCCAGCCAAGGTCTCTAAAGGTCTTCCAAAGGGCTTGGTGCAGCGTCAGTGTCCTGGAACCCATGAAAGGTGGTGCTTTGGGCAGAGCGAGAGATGGTACCGGCCACTGCAGGCTCATTGTGTAGCCGAGGAAAGTCCATGTTCCTCTGTGCTGCTTTTTTCCACTTCTGGAAGAGAGGAATCCACGCTCTCCCACAGGAAACCCGATGCTCGGGTGGGACCGGTTCCTTGTTAAACGCTCGGGAGGAGCTCGTGGGTCTTTCCAGCAGGTGCTGAACAGGTGGATTAGAGCCAGAGTCGGTTGTTTCCTGTGAGACTTGAGCCTTCCCTGTAAAAAAAAAAAAAAAAAAAAAAAAAAAAAGGCAGCACGTCTTGTTTGGTAGTTGTGAGGCCACTCCAGGAGTGTAAAGAGAGGCCATAACCTCTCCTATCACCCGGGTCCTCAGACAGGCAGCGTTTGTAACCCTTCTCTAAATGCTGATTGTGAACCAAAGAGCCTTTGCTGTGTTGTCTGAGCGAGGGATTATCTTTGCTTTGTCAAAGCCGGCACTAGCCTGGGCCTAGCTAAAAGCTCCTGGGCCGGCAGCACAGGATCTGGTGTGAATTTAGTTCAGCTTCAGCGTAGCTCTTAGTGGCAAACTCATACCATGAGAGCAACTAATTATGTGGCAGCAATGACTTGGTTATTCCCTACCTATTTACAAAAGTCACTATTATTATTTTTAAGAGGGGTGGGTGCTGTTGAACCCCCCTGACAGTTACTGAGTAGAGACAAGGAGCGGTGGGGGGGAATCACTTTGTCACCACATAACTAGGGGTTGGGAGGGCAGCCCAGATCCCCCCCGTGTCAGGGGGTGCTCTTCCCCGGGCCTGTGCGTAGCTGGTGCTCTCCTTTGTCACCTGAACAAACGTCAGCGTGCTTTCTTGTGCCTTGCTGTGTGTTCCTGGGTTTGATTTGCTGCTTGGTTGACTTCCCCAAAGCCAGGAAGCCTAGCAGTGATGATATGCTGCTCTGAAAAGTGCTGAGCATACCCGTGGGTTTGATTAGTGCCATTGCTGTTGCGTGCCCGGGAAACTGAGGCAGGGAAGGATGGCGATTTGGACAAGTTCTTAAATTCGGTGTCAGGGCATGGACAGGAGCGCAGCAGTTTCCACTTGGTGCTCGAGAGCATCGTAAAGGAGGAGCCTTAAGGTCATCAAAGGAGCTTTTAAAGGTCATCCCATGTAGTCAGCGAATAAAAAAGGTGTTATCTGCAAATCTGACATCTTTACAGGTTAAATCGGAGCAAACCTGTTAACGGTTCGTGCGTTATAAACAGGTATTCTATGAATAAAGAGTAAATTAATAGCTTGCTCCATGTCTTAACGCTCTTAATGCGATTTTTATTCTTGCAGCAGGAGCGAGATGCAAGTTCTCTCTGACTCATTAGGCCTTACATAAAACTCTGGCTTTGTTTCGGTCCCTGGGTGTCTGACTTGCGTGTGTGTGGAGAGGGGAACGTTTCCAAACTGCTGCTTTGATTCCTTCTCAATTTATTAATCATTATCACAGGATTTGGACGGAATAGAAGCGCAGCATCTGAGCTAATTTTTTGTGTAGTTCTGAAACCACCAGGCGATACCACAAAAAGGGGAAGTTCATAAAAAGAAAAAAGCTGGAGAGCTGCTGCGGTGTGGGGTAAAAAGGTCTACAAATGTCAAAAGTTTCATTAATGACTCCTCTGTCCCCATTTTAACAGCCCCACTTCGACTTTCTCCTCCCCCCGGCGCTGTTTCTCCTCCTGGCTTCCCCTTCTCTCTCAGCCGGTGCTGCTTTTTGCTTCTCTTGGTGCTGGACCCCTGGCTCTCGCCAGGACATCAGGCTCCGGAGCGCCGTCAGTGAGGATGTTCTCCAAGCGGCAGAGGCTGTCAGGGGTGAGCCAGGAGGTGCCCGGCTTTCCTGCGAGTGTTTGTTTGCAGAGCTGACGGCTACAGGGAGGCAAAAAACCGCTTGTGCTCAGATCTGGAAAGTGGCGAGGCATAATAAATAAAAAGTTGAATGGCTCTTTTAAAGCAGTTCTATGAGCAATGTGACTGAGGAAACCTGGTTCCCTGTGATTTAGAGCCTTGCCTTAGCTTCTGAGGCATGAAATTGGTCGGAGGGTTATGTTCAAAGCCCTCTCTGTGCTTTGGGTGCTCATACATCTTTTCTCCATGTGCGTTCCCAAGCGCTTCTTAGCGCAGATCCCCTTTCCCGTAGTGGGGAGCTGATTTTGGGGGCCTTTTCTCCACCCCCCACGTATTTCGGTGAAGCTGTTGTGGACACCCTGCCTCAGAGACCTCTGTGCGCGTCAGGTTTGGTTGAACTTGCCCACTGGGCTAGGAATTACTGGAATGGCCAAGCCGTCGGGGGATTATTCGACAAGCAGATTATGTTTCCTCAGGAAACCAGGCCTGAGGAACATGGGGATGGGAGCTCAGCTGCTCTGGCACCTGCGCCGCTACAGCAGAGCTGAATTCCCGAACGCCTTGCTGGAACTGGAGGCGGTGGCGATATTGCATCGTGCCGCTCATGCCCAGATTTGTAGAGCTGTGCGTCAGATGAATGCGAGTCCCAGAAAAATCCCTTGTATTAAAAAAAAAAAAATGCAAAAATAATTTCCAGCCTTTTTTTTTTTGGCGCGGGGATTTATTCCAAGGTTGTTCTGCCTGTGGGTAAAGTTAGGGAGAACGTTAGCGGGTGTCTGTTGAGAGACACGTGTGGTTGGAGGGAGACTGAAGAGGAGGTGGGCAGGGTGGGAAGCCTCGGCAGCTCGCTGGTGATGGTGCTCTTGCAGGAGATGAGGTGGAGTCTCCTGGCTTCGCAGGTTGCTCTGCCTCCGGAGTCTCTTGCTGTGCACGTGAGGCTGTCATCCATGCACGTCATCATCTGTGCCTTCCCTTTCAGGACCCTCAGGGTCGCCATGTCAAGACGTATGAGGTGTCCCTGCGTGAGAAGGAGTTTAACAAAGGCCCTTGGAAACAGGAGAACGTAGAGGCTGAAGCCTCCATGGTCATCGCAGGTTGGTCCTTCTTTCTAAAAGGTCTTCCCTTCTATTTCTTTCTCAATTGTGCTGCACAGGTTCTCTAATAAAGCATTTGTCTTCTCCCCTGCACAGTGCCAGAGCCTTTTGGAGGCGCGATCATCATTGGGCAGGAGTCTATCACCTACCACAACGGAGATAAATATCTAGCTATAGCTCCACCTATCATCAAGGTGAGTGCCTACTGAGATCTAGAAATGCATCCCGTGTAATTCCTGCGTTCCCAGGCGTCTCTCAGAGCACTGGTAGGGTATTGGGCTACTCGTAGTCTAGAATTTAAACTGCTCTTGTCTCCAAGTGTAGTCTAGTAGGACCAGTTACTCCCAGAGGTTTGGCGAGTGTGGCTGTTTCACACGATGCCTGGTCTGGTTTTGGGGGGACTGGGGGACGTATGTGATCCTTGTACCGGTAGCAGTGTGTGGCTTTGCTCTCTGTGGAGCGCTCGGCAATGGTGCAATAAAGCTGAAATCTTGTTTGGGCCCCGGAGAAAGGGATTAATTAGGAGGTAGTGCGTGGTTTGGGCATGGGTCCAGGCCAGAGCCTGCTTTCAGTTCAGGCAGCAAAAGATATGAATGAGCCCCTTGGAGATTTGAGTCCACCGCTGTATGATTGGGGCACTTGTTCAAAGGAAAAAAGACTTACAGAGTTTGCGACGGAAGTTGAGCTTGTGGTTTTTGTCGGAGGGACGGGCCAGTTCCCACATTTAAACGGTGCAGGAAGCACAATGTCACGGCTGAGGTGCCAACCGGGGCTGACAGAGGGCTTGAGCTATGATCTAAAGGCCATTTTAAGCTGGAAATAATGACGGGCTAGAAAACAGGGATAAATCTTGGGTAAAGAAATACTAATATTGTTGCCTGAATGCCTACAGGCTCTCGGTCCGCTGCTGGGGCTCTGTTACATCGGAGCAGGCGGAGTGAGTCGCCTTTGCTCTGCCGAGATACAGATCTGGGCCTTGACCTGCAAGCAGAGCGCGGGCACATCTGTGCTCAAGGCCGGGGGGATGTTTGCATACAATAAAGATCTGCAAGATCAGGATTTTTAAACCTAAACCAAGTATGTCGACAGGAGGCCAGGCGGCACCCCACCACACAGAGCAAAAGGTCTGCAGAGCTTGGGTCCGGAGATGCCGGAGGCTTGGAGCTCTGCAGGTCCCAAATAGCATCTGTGGAAGGCCCAGCGTTAGGAAAACAGGCTTTTTGCTGGCATCTTTCCTGGGCTGTGAACAAGCTAGCGACAATTTTAATTTGGGACTGTGAGGAGATGGTTCCTGGTGACCAAAAGTGAGACTGTTTGAGCACAGATTCAGGTTGCGTTCGCTGTTGCGGTTTGTTGAAGGGCGAATCCAGCCCCGTACGCAGGAGAAGTAGGACTCTGCTGTGGTTACGGCCAGCAGCTGGTGCGCTGTGGATGTGGTTATTCCCTTGCTAGATGTCCGTTTGGGGCTTTTTTCAACGGGTTCCTAAAAATTCCCCCTTCTTTTGCCTACAGCAAAGTACGATTGTGTGCCACAACCGTGTGGATCCCAACGGGTCCCGTTACCTGCTGGGGGACATGGAAGGACGCCTCTTCATGCTGCTTCTGGAGAAGGAGGAACAGATGGACGGCACTGTCACCTTGAAGGACCTGCGCGTGGAACTGCTCGGCGAGGTAGGACTCGGCCACATTCTGTCTCTGTCGCTTCTCGCCACGGGGCTGGGAGGCTCCACAGGCTGGAAATGCTCCGCTGAGGGCGGAGTGGCAGGAACAGTGTCTCGTTTGGAGCCCAAGATGGGGTGATGTTTCACAGTTGTCACAGCTCTGAACTGTCAGATGCTGGGAAATTCCCTATCGGGGCGCTTGAAAGTTGACACCGTCTTCCCAGGTTTTTGCCTGGTGCTTGTGCGCTGTCCCTGGGAGAAGCTTGGAGTCTCTGTGGCTTTTGTAAAGGGATTAAAGTCCTCTCCTGTGCCCAGGGTCTTCCTGTGGGGCTGCAGCTCAGGAGTGGTGCTTGCAGGGTATGGCAGGGTCCTCTTCATGCCAGCGGTGGTTCATCTGCATCTTCTCAATTCCCAGACATCCATTGCAGAGTGCTTGACCTACCTGGACAATGGAGTTGTGTTTGTCGGCTCTCGGCTTGGGGATTCCCAGCTTGTGAAGGTACGTGGCAGCCGCCTTCTGGCTTAGTTGTGCGTTCAGGCAGGATTTTGTACATATTTATTTTTATCATGGCCTCAAGGTGTGTATGTGGATCAATTTGCCGTTCTTCTTGGCTGCCCTACACCCTTTCCACTTGCTTGGCCTTGCTTGTTGAAAGCCGATAATTGTGTTTATTCGTAGCTCAACGTGGACAGCAACGAGCAGGGCTCCTATGTAGTGGCTATGGAGACCTTCACTAATCTCGGTCCCATCGTCGACATGTGCGTGGTGGATCTGGAAAGACAAGGCCAAGGGCAGGTAACGTTCATTCTGCCTTTCTCCTCTCAGTGCTGGGGATGTCTGGGCCTGCCAGGTGTAGGCGTGGGTTGTCCATGGAAGGAAAAGACTACAAACCATTTATTGGAGGATCTCAAAGTCTTATCCAGGTGCAGGGATGGAAGGCCTTATGCTGAAGAGTGGTATGAGTGGGGAGGCTAATTCTTAGATACCCCTGTTCATGAGGAAGGGGTTGCTTTTGTGCGATGGGGAAGGATCAGCTGCCAAAAAACATCGTCTGAGAAGTGGAGAAGATGCGTGCCCCATCTTCTGTGTCCAGTTCTGGGCTCCCCGGTTCAAGAAGGACAGGGAACTGCTGGAGCGGGGACAGCAAAGGGCTACCAAGATGCTGAGGGGACTGGAACATCTCTCTTATGAAGAAAGGCTGAGGGATTTGGGTCTCTTCAGTCTGGAAAAAAGACGGCTGAGGGGGGATCTTATCAACGCTTATAAATCCTGACAGGGTGGGTGTCAGGAGGATGGGGCCAGGCTCTTCTCAGTGGTGCCCGGTGACCGGACAAGGGGTAACGGGCACAAACTTGACCATGGGAAGTTCTATCTCAACACGAGGAGGAACTTCTTTCCTGTGAGGGTGGCAGAGCCCTGGCCCAGGCTGCCCAGAGAGGTGGTGGAGTCTCCGTCTCTGGAGACATTCAAACCCGCCTGGACGCGTTCCTGTGCCACCTGCTCTGGGTGACCCTGCTCTGGCAGGGGGCTGGACTGGGTGATCTCCAGAGGTCCCTTCCAACCCCTGCCAGTCTGTGATTCTGTGTGGTTCTGTGATCTTCCCCTGAACCCATCACTGTAAGGAGGAGTGGGGAAGCCTCCCAGCAACGGTTGGTAAAGATCTTCTGCTCTTCCTCCAGCTGGTCACGTGCTCGGGCGCATTTAAAGAGGGATCGCTGCGGATTATCCGGAACGGCATTGGGATTCATGAGCACGCCAGCATTGACTTGCCGGGGATTAAAGGTGCGTGAGCTCTTCAGTGCTGCCAAATTCAACCTCCGCAGCCTGAAAGGGTCCGATGGGGACACGTCGTGTGCACAGGCTGAGGTTGGGGGTGGGACAGGGGGCTCGCCACCCACCAGCTCTTGCAATATTCACTGTGAGCAAACGTGACCCCTCTCTGTTTGCAGGCTTGTGGCCCCTGAGGTCAGACTCTCATCGTGAAACAGACAATACGTTGGTGCTGTCCTTTGTTGGCCAGACCAGGTAAGGTGGGGTCACCACTGAGCCAGGCTCTCAGCCGCATGTTGGAGCATGATATAACAGGAGCTCCCTTTCCTGTTCAGGGTCCTTATGTTAAATGGAGAGGAAGTAGAAGAGACAGAGCTCACAGGGTTTGTGGATGATCAGCAGACTTTCTTCTGCGGCAATGTGGCACATCAGCAACTGATCCAGGTAATGCCAGGTCTAGGCAAATGCCGATATCTCTGTCCTTATTAATTCTGGGGCTAACTTAGATCTGTGCCGCTTATCAGCGGCAGGGGCTGCAGTACTTCCTTGGGCTGATGTCAGAAGGGAGGGGTTCGGCTCTGAGCAGAGGTGCTCTCTCTCCCCAGATCACCTCTGCCTCTGTGAGACTGGTTAGTCAGGAGCCCAAAGCCCTGGTGAGCGAGTGGAAAGAGCCCAACGGAAAGAACATCAGCGTGGCTTCCTGTAACAGTAACCAGGTGGTGGTGGCTGTGGGACGAGCCCTGTACTACCTGGAGATCCGACCCCAGGAGCTCAGGCAGATCAGGTGGGTGCATGTTTGTCGTGGCCTGAGGGCTCTCGGCCTCCCCTGTTTTTGGGCTCAAGACTGACACCTCTGTCTGCCTCCTCCTTCCTGCCAGCTGCACGGAAATGGAGCATGAAGTTGCCTGCCTGGACATCACCCCTTTGGGGGACACTAACGGCATGTCCCCGCTGTGCGCAATCGGGCTCTGGACCGACATCTCTGCCCGCATCCTAAAGCTGCCTTCGTTTGAGCTGCTGCACAAAGAGATGCTGGGAGGAGGTAGGGCTCTCCTGGGGCTGCTGGGTGGTGGCAGCGGTCACCGACCTGGCTGAGTCGTGAGTGACATCAGCCTTCTCTTCTGCTCCCCGCAGAAATTATCCCTCGCTCCATCCTGATGACGACCTTCGAGAGCAGCCATTACCTTCTGTGTGCCCTGGGGGACGGAGCTCTCTTCTACTTTGGGCTCAGCCTGGAGACAGGTGACTGCAGGGGCTAGCACTAAGCGGGCTGCTGGAGAGGGCGGCTGGACTCCTGCCCTCGTACTTGCTTGACATGTTTTCTTTCATCCTTCTGGAGAGATCTCTCTTTTTCTTGCTTTCTCACTGTGACGGGGTGTCACGTCCCGCTCTCAGGAAAGGGGGGGGGTAAGTGACTCAGATTCGTAAATCCCCAACGGCGCGGACTAAGGTGAGGTAAATCTCAAGGTCTGTGTACAAACATTTATTAGTTTCCCAAAATGATTAGTATGGGTCTTAACAAGTCCACGATAATTGGTTAGGTATGTGACAACTTATGGCAAGTGGTGAGGTGTGCATTGTGTTACTTAACAGCAGGTACACAACAACTTATGGCAGGCGGTACTTGAGGTCGTTACTTAACAACTCTAACCGTTACTTAACAATTCTAAGAGAAAAGAGAAACCGAGGGATAGAGAAAGGAAAAGACAGAGAAAAAGACAGAGAGAAAGAGATCACTGGTCCTGGTTCCAGCGTCTTTTTCAGGGAATCTTCCCAGGCATAATCTTCTTCTTTCTTGGGAAAAATCTTCCCAGGCACGATCTTCTTCTTCTGTTTCTCTTCTTTGTTCCCCCCCTAGGGGCACTCATTTTCCCCTTCTGTGTTTGCTGAATTAGCACAGTCCATCCCCCTTGCCAAGGACGGCCTTGTCTCAGGTTTCTCCCTTCTCCCGGGTGACGTGTAGCATGATTTGGGTGGAGAGACGAGTGCCATAGTCATGCATGTTTAGCATGACCTCTATAATCTTCATTAGCATATGCAGGGATGTGCGCTTTCACATGCATTTCGTGGATAATGAAGCAAAGGTCACTTATCGGACACGATGGCCTCGAGAACAGAGAACTAGCAAGCTCACCACACGAGTGGCAGAGCTGTCTTGTCTTCACAAGACAGTCCTCCCGCTGCTTTTCCAGGCCTGTGAGCCTTATCAGTTCTTCGAACGTCAGGCCTGCGGTATTTACTTCCTCGCGGGTGTTTGAGGCATTCCATTGAAGGCTTGGAGGGCCTTCTGCCCCTCGTCAGGGGATTTACAGTCCGTCTCTTACTCGGGGTCGTGCTCAGGTGGGACGGTGGCACTGGGAGGTGGTGGATTTCTCCAGTGGACTCTGGAGCAAGGAGACTGATGCTGACAGGAGGGTGCGTTTACCCACACTGACTTTTTCCCAAGATGCTGCAGTCGCGTTGCGCTCTGCCATCCTGCTCTTGCGAGCTCCGTTGCGGCAGCTCCCAACGCTGGTGGCTCCTTTCCTGCAGGCTTGCTGAGTGACCGGAAGAAGGTGACCCTTGGGACGCAGCCCACCGTCCTGAGGACTTTCCGCTCTCTCTCCACCACCAACGTGTTTGCCTGCTCTGACCGCCCCACCGTCATCTACAGCAGTAACCACAAGCTGGTCTTCTCCAACGTCAACCTGAAAGAGGTGAACTACATGTGTCCCCTCAACTCGGATGGCTATCCCGACAGGTGAGCCTGCACCTTGCCTGGTGTGACACTGGCTGGGGAAGGTTTGGACTCTGCAACGGGATCCTGGGATCAGCAAACGGGATCCTGGGATCAGCAGTTTTGAGGGATGTGGAGGAGAGGGAGGATTTTGTTGCGCCGCCCACCTAATAAGTGCCATCGCTCCTGTGTGGTTTTTTTCTTTTCCCCACGCAGCTTGGCGTTGGCCAATAACAGCACCCTGACAATTGGCACCATCGACGAGATCCAGAAGCTGCACATCCGCACGGTTCCCCTCTATGAATCGCCCAGGTGAGCTGAGGAGGAGGAGGGAGCCTGGCTTGAGGGTCCATGCTCTGCTGCGTGGGATGAGGTTGGGGGGCGACAGCATTCTGGGCTGAGAGCAGTCTGGGCAAGTTTCTTGCTGTCTCCAGAGCCTCTGTGCTCTCCTTGGAGCGGCCTCCTACCCACACAGCCCTGTTTTTCCCGCAGGAAGATCTGCTACCAAGAGGTATCGCAGTGTTTCGGCGTGCTCTCGAGTCGGATCGAGGTGCAGGATGCCAGTGGAGGCACCACTGCGCTCAGACCCAGCGCCAGCACCCAGGTGAGGGTTAACTGCTAGATCGTCCTTGAGCTCTGGGCTGTGGTTATCATAGTTCCTCAGGCCAAACCGTGACGCAGATCATCCTTGACAATCTTCTCTTCCAAAGCTCTGAGTGCAAGCTCGCCCTTTGGCAGCCTGGGAGGAGGAGATGGGGTGGTAAGATCTCGCCGTGATGGTGTGAGGGGCCCTCTGTGCTGCTCTGCGGCAGCCTTGGCATGCCCACTGTCCTGTCACATCACGTTTGGGTTTGGATGCTGCTCCTTCAGTCTCCCGGACAGGCTTCTGTTGGGTCTCAAGTGGTTTTCTCCTCCTGGGGATGCAGACACGAGTCCCCTTGAGGCAGGAGTTCTGGTGGAAGCCACAACACGGCATAAACTCTTCTGTAAATGCCGTTGCTCAGCGTGGCTACCTCTGTCGTGTGTGTCGCACATCTCTGTTGGTGCAGGGGCTGTGTCCCTTTACTCAGGCCCAGGGAGCTCCTTCCTTCTCCTTCTCTCCCGTTCGTTCTTCTGGTTCCCGGTTGCCACCGTCCCAGTGAGGATGTGCCAAGTAGCACAAGGATATGACGGATCTTACTGTGTCCTAGGCCTTGTCCAGCAGTGTGAGCACCAGCAAGCTCTTCTCCAGCAGCACGGCGCCACATGAGACGTCCTTCGGAGAGGAGGTGGAGGTGCACAACCTGCTCATCATAGATCAGCACACCTTCGAAGGTACCAGTCCCAAATGCTTGGCCGTACCCCAGTGCAGTTTTCTCCTCCAGGACAAGGCCTGGAGTGTGTGGCTGAGACTTGTGATCATCACAGACTTGTGAAGATCTCGGATCTTGCGTGTTTCCTTCAGGCAAAGCATTTTTCCTGGAGGCGTGTCAGCCATAGGCCATACATTTAAAGCATAGTGGGTTTTTGATGGCGCAAGGTGGTGGGGAAGAGGAGAAGGGATCTCCAGGCAGCCGTCTTGGACATGTCTTAAGTTCTCAGCTGCTCTGCCCGCACGTGGAGGTGCTGCCTGCCAGGACCTGGGGGAACTCAGTTCTTTCTGCCTTTCGCTCCTTGCACAGTGCTTCATGCTCACCAGTTCCTGCAAAACGAGTACGCCCTCAGCCTGGTCTCCTGCAAGCTTGGCAAGGATCCGAACACCTACTTCATCGTGGGCACTGCCATGGTCTATCCTGAGGAGGCAGAGCCCAAGCAGGGCCGCATCGTTGTCTTCCACTACTCTGACGGTAAGAGCAAGGTCTTCTCGTGTGGTTCAGCTGCTGGAGGGAGATCAGAGATGAGCTCCTCAGGCCCAAGAGAGCTCACATCCCAGTGGCAGGCAGAGAGTTTTTCCCAAGGGGGCTGCTCTCAGCCACCCATGGAGAGGATCTGCAGCTGCTGTTACTCCACGGCAGGCCATCGCAGCACATTCCCTTTCCCCCCATCTCCTAGAGAAGCCCGAGAATCCCTCACCTGAGTTGGATTCTGGGATTTGCTTTCTGTGTGTCTGCCCCTGCTGTCATGTCACTCCTCTCTTATTTGCTCACAGATCCCCTGAGGGAGTTTCTAGGGGGAGCAATGTTCGGAGCAGCTCGTCTGTATCCCCTTGCCTTGTCCCCTTGGGAGTGCAGGGCAAATAACCGAGTGGCGCTTGGGTTTATTTCAGGGAAGCTGCAGAGCCTGGCTGAGAAGGAGGTGAAGGGGGCCGTGTATTCCATGGTGGAGTTCAATGGGAAGCTGTTAGCCAGCATCAACAGCACGGTAGGGCCCTCGCAAGACCCCGGCTCGTTTCGGGAGCGTGTTTTAGAGCTGCTCTAGCTGTGCTGGATGTCAGCCTGGTCCCCCCCCATCTCTGTTGGGGAGCGTGTCCTGGCTGGGGTGGGTGTCCCGGCTGGCTCAGAGCCGTGTCCCTTCCTTCAGGTGCGCCTGTATGAGTGGACAGCAGAGAAAGAGCTGCGCACGGAGTGCAACCATTACAACAACATCATGGCGCTCTACCTGAAGACCAAGGGAGACTTCATCCTGGTGGGAGATCTGATGCGGTCTGTCCTCCTCCTTGCCTACAAGCCCATGGAAGGAAACTTCGAGGAGGTATCAATGCTGTTGAATAATCTTGGTCGAAGGGGTGCTGGGAGCCTGTGCTGCCTGTTCCGATAGGCTCTGGGCAGGGGAAAGAGTGTTTAAGGTGATAACAGAAGGAGCCTGGCTCACCCCACCTTGCTAGACCTTTGAAGACAAGGCTGTAGGGCTGTGCAATCAGAGCAGAGTCACCTGGACACGCTTTTGGACAGATCCCTGTGGTTTCCAGAAGGGATGGATCCCCAGGATTCCAGGAAACTGGGCAGTAAATCAGAAGCCTTGATAAGAGCAGGCTTTGGGTGCGTGCTTGGCTCCTGCCAGGGTGGGGAGCTGCCATCTGGACTGCCTGTTGTACGCTTGGAACGGCTTAGTGCTGCTGTAGCTGTGTCCCTGTCAGCAAATGCGGCGTAACTGGGGGGTGGACCAAGCCCTGAGACAATCTGTGCACTTAAATTGTTGGAGTGTTTCTGGAAATGGCTTTGGCACGGGCTGGTCTGCGTTTGCCCAGAGAGTGCCTTGGCGTTGCCCGAGTGCCAGTCGGGCCAGGGCCATCTCCAGAAGGGACTTTGTGCCTTTCGCTCAGCTGCTTCATGTAGCAGAGAGGGACAGACTGAGTCCCACCTTGCTCCTGAATGTTGGTGTTGGGCGGAATGAAGACGCTGGCTCACAGGACTGTCCATCTGCGCACACCGCATCTCCTCTTGTCCCCTTCCAGATTGCCCGGGACTTCAATCCAAACTGGATGAGTGCCGTGGAGATCCTGGACGACGACAATTTCTTGGGAGCAGAGAACGCTTTCAATCTGTTTGTGTGCCAGAAGGACAGGTGAGCTGGCTGCGGGAGGGATGTGGCGCTGCGTGACGGGAGGGATGGGGGGTGATGGGACCTTCTGGTCTCCACACGACAGCTACGGAAGCGTGTGCGTCAGGCAGGGAAGCTGGGAGGAGCGTGCCCAGCTCTGCGGAGCAGCAGGGGAAGCTTTCATGTCCCCCCGGCACAGACTGAGCAGGATGCTTTGGATTTCAGTGCGGCCACGACCGATGAGGAGCGCCAGCACTTGCAGGAGGTGGGGCTGTCCCACCTGGGAGAGTTCGTCAACGTTTTCTGTCATGGGTCTCTGGTCATGCAGAACCTGGGCGAGACGTCCACACCAACGCAGGGCTCGGTTCTCTTCGGCACAGTCAACGGCATGATTGGTAAGGGTCAGGGTTCGCCAGGCTGAGCGGGAGGGGAGCAGGTCCCCTTCCCTGCTGCTGAACCCGGGCTGGGGTTTCCTCGTGTCTCCGTTCTTCTCTGTTCCCCCGTCGAGTCACACTTTGTGCCGTACTCCCCTCAGAAACCTGCTTTTCCCTCTGGTTTGCATCCAGGAGAGGAACATGCTCTGGCTTTCTTTGAAACTCTTCCTCGTCCCAGCCCTCCCAGACAACAGCTTCCAGCACAACTCCTGTCCCTACCTGCTGGGAGCTGCCAGGACGTCCTGGGGTGAGCTCTGAACCTTCATCTCCGTTTTGCCTTTTGCAGGACTGGTGACCTCGCTGTCGGAGAGCTGGTACAACCTCCTCCTGGACATGCAGAACAGGCTGAATAAAGTCATCAAGAGCGTGGGCAAGATCGAGCATTCCTTATATCCTTTCCCAATTCAGCCAGAAGCCGGTGCCGGTCAAAGTTGGGGACTGGCTTGTGAATGTGGCCTGAGCCAGGCGTGGATTTATCTCTTTTGGGATGCTCTGATGGGAGCGTACATCAGCTGGCGAGGGTGGTGGTGTGTTTTCCAGGTGCCCAGGGCTTCGTGCTCGGAGAGAAGGTGCCTGTGGTAGAGAGGGGTCTATCTTGCAGGGCTTGAGGGTGTATCTGGCTTTGTGGTAGCCCTAAAAATGTGGCACAAATTCCGCGATCCTCCTGATGCCGCATTTTCACGCCGTCTGGGACGGCTAGTGTTACTCCGTGTTGGATTTGGCTCCTTGACGGTGGCACCTGGAGATCGTTTCACACCGAACGCAAGACGGAACCGGCTACGGGATTCATTGACGGCGACCTGATTGAAAGCTTCCTGGACATCAGCAGGCCCAAGATGCAGGAGGTGGTGGCAAACTTGCAGGTGAGATGGGTGATGTCAGCTTAGGCCCTTCAAAATTTAGCGGCAGGGACCTTGCTCCGGCATCCTAAACGCACGCCTTCCCGGGAGGCGAAGATCTGGGAATGTCCTTCAGCACTCGCTGATGTCTCCGTGCTCCGATGCCTTTTTCTCTCCGTTGCAGATTGATGATGGCAGCGGCATGAAGAGGGAGGCCACCGTAGACGACCTGATAAAGATCGTGGAGGAGCTGACCCGGATCCATTAGCGGGATTCGGAGTCGTTCCCTAGCACCTTCCTCCACGTTAAAGCAAGGGAATCTTGTCCCCACCGGCAGCTTGGGGACCTCTGGCCGGCTGCACTGAACACCAGCGGTGGTGGCCCTTGCCCAAGGGGACGTGGGGGAAGGAGGCTCGGAAGGGGGAGCCGGCTTG
>VYZM01008520.1:209345-240485 GCA_013398915.1 Dromas ardeola | reverse complement strand
TATATATGAAAATACCTAAGGCTTCTTACACTTAAAAACCTTACTCGTGCTGTATTTCCAGAATGTGTTATTGTGGCTTAAAAAGTATTTTGTTATTGTTACAAACTAAAAATTGGTTCACATGCAACTAAGAGTTGGCACGTAGCATTTATTGCTGGTGTACGTACATTACTTTTTGCTATTTACAATACATCCTAGCATAACACTTCAAGACAAGCCAGGTATTCTGCTGTGTGTGGGCATGAGTACATACATGTTTGTGTGTTTTCACACCGTTGATTGATTTGTATTTAATATCTGCTACTGTTTTAGGGCTATTTCTAGTTGTTTCATGTGGGGTATTACATCCAAACGTTATATGGTTTTAGGAAGGGTGCTAGTCTTACAGTTATTTTGTAGTAAAACGCCTTTAAAATAACACTTTTTTAATTAAAGTGACAGCTGGAGAAAGATTTAGCGTGGAGAGAAGGCACTGAACTTGCTGACACTGAAATAGTATTAATGCATGTAAGGTGTGCTGAAAATGCATGGTTCTTTTCTATCCTGCATGGAGTACTTTATCCTTTACCTCTGTCCTTCGGAGTACTTTAAATAAACATGTTCTTCTAAAAATATGTTTATTAACTTGTTTAAATATAACTTAAAAGCTGTTTTTAAAGGCATGCATCCAGAGACATACACGCAATAAATTCAAAGTGTCAATGTTTCAGGGAATCTAAATTATTTTCAGAATTTCAGAAATTGAAAAGGGATAAGTGGAAGGAGAAAATGTTGGGCTGGTGCCAAGCGATAGCTCGTAACCCTCACAGACTTCCAAACAGCACAAGAACACCCGAGGTCTCAGGTGATGCTTCACATAACTCTACTTTGGTGAGTGAAAAGTTGCATTTCATGATGGTGGCATGCTCAGATGAACTTCAGAGGTCTTAAATTTATTTTTAAAAATGTAGTGTTTGCCATTGATTGCATTACCTCAGTGTGTGAAACCCGTTGATATTGTAGCTATTTACTCTTTCCATTTGCTATTTTTTCGTCTTTTATGTTATGCATGGTCCATCCTGACTTGCATGCTGTGTCTATAAATCAGTATTGATGTTTTGTGAGTGATAAAGTCTTTAAGCGGGAAATGTCCTAATATGGATTACTTACAATCTTTGTGATCTTAATCAATGCAATGGCATTTGGTCCCTGTTGAATACAGCTGGGCATTTTCTAAAGGTATCGTTTGCTCTTTGTTCCTGCTTGTAACAGAAACAAAGTATAGCACTTCTGTTAGACAGCTGGATTTTAAAATTATCTTTGTATATTTAACATGATGCTGCAAGAGGTGGTTGGGTTTCTGCATGCAAAGCTATTTACAGTAGACGTTCAGACAATGTAAAGTTGACATTTTACATAGTGGAGTTATTGTGGATTGTATGAAGTTGAATAAAGCGACTCATTGACAAGAATTTTAATCCTGCAGTTTTTGCTCGTTCAAATAAGTGCATTTACATCAGTAGACATCCCCAGGTGAGTAAGAACTGATACTTGAATGTAAAGGCTTCAGACTGTCTCGCATGTAAGAGAAAAAGTTGTCTATGTACTTGTTTTTCCTCAACTGTATTGACATTGTCAGACTACAGCAAAACTGATTATTTGAAACATATTCAGTTAAATATGCCTGGTCCAATTTCATTATTAAGTTTAAAATCCGCACAGCATTTTCCTATCCTAAGAAGCATGAGGTGTCAGGAAGTACTGCCCTCCAGTAATTGTTGAAACATGGACATGATGACATCTAAGCAGAAAGGTGAATAATTGTTTATAACCACTGTGGTATTCCAAAGAGTGTGGAGAGAGTTATAAATGAAGACACTTGAAATTTATTGAAGTTCTATTGAAAAAAGCTCCTACTTAATGTGGCAAAATTATCTTGTTCAGTGATAGATTATATAGAATGTAAGTTTCTGCTAAGGAAGAGAACACAAAAAGGCAGCACTAAAAGTCGCAAATTTTATAGTATACTTAATATCCTAGATTGTTATTATTATAGCTCACTTTCATTTGGAATTCTTTTCTTTCAGAGAAATAAAAGAAAATTAAAAAGCAATGAGGCATGAAAGAAGAATTTTCAAGTATATTATCCCCATATTTAATTACTGCTACTATTTTCTTTTTAAATTTTATTTAATTACTGTTAATTAATAGGTGGTAGCTATTAAAGAATTTAGATATGTGGAAGTTTGCGTGTTTTGATTTCTGCTTGACTGCTAGTCAACATTTAATTCAGTTTGATACTCCAGAGATAAGCATTCCAGTTTACCAGACGGGATTTAGAAATGATGAACTGGGAATATAGTTCATAACAGTTGAATCAGTAGTGTTAGCATGTTTTAACATTACTAATATTAAAACTTGTTCAAAAATAAGTTTGCATGAAACTATATAGACTGCTGCTTAATTGAAGTGTATAAGAAAACCAGGCATATAAACAGCTGAGGAAGATACCGTGTGTCCTTTAATGTTGTGAGTGGCTATAGAATAGTAATCTTCACAACAGGAAATAAAACAGTATCTCTTGAGGCCTGTCAAGCTTTCCTCTTCATTTTCTTTGCTTCCTGCTCTCTCAGCCATTACTCTTCCTATCCCTCACTTCTGAATTAAATGACATTCAGTATAAGCTTTTGCTGGCAATGTCTTTCCAACTTGGGGGCTGTAGGCTGAAAATCCTTATTTTCATTCTGAACATTTTAAAACTGAAATCTTGTTTGAAATCAGTTTTGATTTTACTTAGTAGTCTTATCCTTTCAAAGCTGAAAAATCTTCCATCTGGTCTTCAGTGAAGATATAGACCTTAGCAGTGGAAAATGAAAAATAACGAAACAGCAGAAAGTAAAGAATATAATAAATTATTTGTTATAGGAGTACAAAGCCACTTCCAATGACCTATTCAAGTCCCTTCTTTCTGAAGTAGTGTTAATTTTTCAGTCCACTGCAGTTCCTCTGTGGACCTGGTTCCGTTAGTAGGAGTTTATTTGGTCTTTCTTGTGAGCACAGCTATGGTAGGAAGACACAACTCTTTGCTTCCTTAGACTGTGGATGGCAAGTCTGGCTTTGGTGGGAAGCAAACTGGAGTGTACGCTGTGCCTTTTTTCTCACCTCTGCCATGTGCTTTTTGTGTACAGTTCTGATTCAGCAAAATGTCTTCTGTGTTTTCAGAACTTCAGCTAAGGCTTTTCAAAATAAACTTTCCTTTCCCTTTAAAAATAAACCCCCCAAAGTGGTTATTTCACAATGCCACTTTCCCAAAGGTGCATGATCTGAAAACTGCAAGTACGCCTTATTAATTTTTATGAAAAGAAATATTTTTCTCTCTTAGTGAAAGGAGGAGGGAAGCTTGTGGAGTAGGAAGCAGGTTATGATCATTAACAAATTGCTTTTTTCATTAAGCAAGTAAATTGAATACTGAACAGCAGTGCAGGAAAAAATAAAAAAGAAATTAGCTCATAAAAAACACTGCAATAAATTTCAAGCGTTTAATGAAATCAGTTATATCATTTCATTTTATTCAATGTTAAGGTGTTGTAGCTTCATTCAAATCAAATAAATTCTGAACTATTTCAGCAAAACTCAAATAAATACTATTGGAAACATTTTTCCATTATTATTTTCAATTTATTTATAGTATTATCCCCAGGCTTTATCACCTTTGTCTACTTTATTTAAAGATTAAAGCCTTTGTGTTCAATTTCAGGTGGAACTCTAGCTTCTTCCTTAATTGAAAGCGATCCGGATCTTGAAAGCTCATAATTTTATGCAATAGTATTTGCAGTTTTTTCACTTCTGAAAGGCTAACGGATATAATTGAAAACATACAATTTTAAATTCTTTCTTCATGAGTCACTTGTCTCTGTAGTGACAGTATCTATGTGTACTGTGATTCTGTAAGCATATGTATGTATGGTTAGTTGCAATGATTTTGATAGGAATACAATACGTATTAACATTGATTAAGCAATTTGACTAGAAGCAGTTCTGTGTCTGCCTATCTTTGCTCGGTGTCTAACGTTTCTTAGGGTCCTAATTCAGGACTTGAGCAGTATCACAATTTATGTTCTTAATAGCTATGTATAGGCTGTTCTGCATAGGGTATGATTCAGTGCATCATGTTAAACACATGAAGCTAATGGGACATGAGCACATACTTAATGCTGAATTGTAGTCATTAGTACATACTACTTTTCCCTGTTATATTCCCCACTAGAATTATGGTTGAATATATGTGGAAGTATAGTCATGTGAGTAACTAGATAATTTATGTTTGTATATGCAAATGAAATTTAGAAGTCATTGCAAATGATCAAGCATCTAATTTGAGTCTAAGGAAGGATTTTTTTATATGCAACCAAATGATACCATCTGCTTCTCCAAGAGAAAGTAAAATGTGTTTATGAATTATCTGTTTGACAAAGACAGATTCCGTGGTGCCACGTCTAATCTACAGATGTTGACTGAGCAAGTTAATAGTAGTCAGTGGTCATTCTAAAATATAATTAAACAATGGAAAGTGGCGTTGTTGTGGTTTAACCCCAGCAGGCAGCTCAGCCCCACACAGCCGCTCGCTCACTCCCCCTCAGTGGGATGGGGGACAGAAGAAGAGGGGAAAAGTGAGAAAAATCAAGAGTTAAGATAAAGACAGTTTAACAGGTAAAGCAAAAGGTGTGTACACAAGCAAAGCAAAACAAGGACTTCATTCACTCCTTCCCATCAACAGGCAGGTGTTCAGCCATCTCCAGGAAAGCAAGCTAGTTACTTAGGAAGACAAATGCCATCACTTTCAACGTTCCCGCTTCCTCCTTCTTTCCCCCAGCTTTTTTTGCTGAGCATGACATCATATGGTATAGAATATCCCTTTGGTCAGCTGGGGTCAGCTGTCCTGGTTGTGTCACCTCCCAGCTTCTTGTGCACCCCCATCCCACTCACTGATCAGGCAGCATGAGACGCAGAAAAGGCCTTGATGTAAACCCTGCTCAGGAATAACTAAAACATCCCTGTGTTATCAACACTGTTTTCATCACAAATCCAAAATACAGAACCATACAAGCTACTATGAAGAACTTTAACTCTATCCCAGCCAATACCAGTGCAGGTTTTCCTCCAGTGATGATGAACTGGGAAGCTGGGCTTTAGCTGTAAGTTCTGCTAACTATATGAAAGTTCTGAACAGTGTAGGAATGAAATATCACTAGATGATCGTTAAGGGTCCCATCCAACCCAAACCATTCCATGATTCTGTGATCTTTATCTCAAATGCGAAATTTGATTCCAGAACAAGAAAGATGTCTTGATCTGAGCTTGAAGTGTTTGGCTGCCTGATTTTCATCAAGGGAGTGTAATTCCTTGCTGATAATCCTGTGAAATTGGATCCATCTAGGTTTCCTTAACAGTGGAAGCCTGTTATCTAGGAGGGGTTGAGGGGATCTGTGTGTTAATTTTTTGTAAGAAAATTGTGTAGTTTAATACTCAAAAACTAGATGTAAATGAGAAACAAGTAATTATCTTAGAATATGGTTTCATCTGAATTATCTTCTTACTTGCATAAATATTAAGTAGACTTTATTAATTAGGCTGCAGAACCAGCTAGGAAATCCACAATACTATACCTACAAAATTCTCTATTAGACATTGATTTTGGAAATCTAGTACTAACTTCAATATAGTAGCCAAACAATGTGTATGTGTGAATCAAACTGGGAGAGATTCTACAGAGAAATGTAATTTCAGAAGAGGCAGAATTATTCACCACGTATAATAAATTATATGCTGTTTAAACCTGCTCTTAGTCTATACTTCTAGAAGAATAAAAGTACATCTTGGTGCAGCACGTTTGATTACGTATTGAAAAATGGAACTGTTGAGAATATAACCTTTTGTGGTTCAGGTGTACTGCTCCTGGCTTCTGTGCCAAGTACCTTATGGAATAATAAATGAGGTCTGAATAAATTTTTTTGGGGGAGAGGAGGTTCCTAAATATCTCATGTTCTCTGGTGCTATATATCTCAGCTGGACTGATTCCCTCTGTTCTTCTGGTGCCGAGTTCTGTGCTAAGTGATTGGGTTTTTCTGTTTACTTCTCATGGACATAAGGAAACTTCTGCAGCATTTCAGTTAAAGCCGGCATTTGTTCTGATATTCTTGGGCTAAAATTCTTGTTGCTTTTGTTCATAGAATCACAGAATAGTTTGGGTTGGAAGGGACCTTTAAAGGTCATCTGGTCCCACCCCCCTGCAATGAGCAGGAACATCTTCAACTAGATCACGTTGCTCAGACCCCCGTCCAACCTGACCTTGAATGTTTCCAGGGATGGCACAATTCGCTGTACTTTTTGATTCACCTCACCTGTTTTCCTTTCCTCAGATGTTCTAAGACCTTTTGAGAAGAAATTTAATTAGATGCATGTTCATTTTTAGCATTTTACAACAAGTTACTTTTTAGCTTTTTATCCAGTAAGTCCCTCAGTATCTGTTAAGGTTCAACTATGGAAACTTCTCCTTGTGATGTAGATGTTCCACACTGGGCTCATCCTTTGCTTTTGGATGCTACATGCTACATGCTCCCCCACAGGGCGATTGTTTTAACTATTTATTGCTTTCTAATTTACAGGGTCAGCCTAAGCTGTCAGAGGCCTCAGTAGTCATGCCACTTCAGGCCAATCTTATTGATTTTTTTCCATGTATTTAAAGCCAATTAGCAGTCGTTACCTGGGTTACCATCACCTTCTGGCTTGTCACCACAAATGTGTTCTAGGGATGTATAGTTAAGAATTCATTTGTGTTTCTTTTCTGTGCATATGTAAACCATTAGAGCAGGGTAGATGTAGGACAAAGCTTTTGGGTAATTCTTCCACAAGTGCTCAGTTTCTTCCTCAGTGTATACCAGCATCATTTAATAATTTAAGAGCAGGGCAGATGTGGTCAAATTTTTACTTATTTGACCAGTGATTTCAGTTAGGCTTCCCCTGTGACAGGCTTAAATAATTTTCATTTCACTTGTAAAAAGGATGACATATTTCCTGACCAAAAATGGAAGCCACACAGAAAATTACTGTTACTTTGCATTTGTAGAAGCAACAATAACTTAAATATTAGAGGACAAAAAAAAAAAAGCTTACCTGAATGATGGCTTCTATGAGAAATTATGATGATGATGATGATTATTATTGTTTTATTTATCTTTATCACTTACATGATATTTATGTTTTTTAGGTGTCCATATTTACAGATATCAGTGGAATTCATAAGAAATTATTTTCTGTAGATCAAATTACTATAAGAAGACACTGACAATAAATATTTGTTAAATATCTCTGTAACTTAATAGATTGTATTCAATCCTTTATTCTTTCCTCAAAATATTTCATGCACCTTCTTTCTCATACCAACATGAGTTCGCAAGATTGGTTCAAATCTATTTCATATAAATTATTCATAATTTGTTTCTTTTTTGTATAGTTGAAGCTGTCTCGTTAGTCTGTTTCACTTAGGAAAAAGGGGCATCTTTTGAGTGTAGTATTTAAAATGTATTAACGTTTTTTAGTTTTGGAGAGAAGAGTTATGTCTCAGTACATTAGAATTCTTCATGTAAGAAGCTTCATGAATGCTCAAGAATTATTTTTCTAGCAATTTTCAATATGTCCATAAAAGTCTTAGATTTAGTTCAAAGTGTGCAAAGCTCCAGGTTATATGATGTAGGGTTATAGATACTGAAACAAAGAGGGGATTACCAGATCGCCATTCAGTTTCTATCTGGAAAATGAGTTCTAGAAAATGAGAAAATCAGGCAGGGACAAGTAATTAACCTAAGTTTTTTATAAGGTGAAATGGGTTATTCGCATTTTAGCTCAGCGAAGCCTTCAGTCCCATCGTTAACTGAACACCTGCACTGTAATGAGGAAGGCAAGATGACAGGAAGCATCAAAGAAATGTCTGTGCTCATTCATTTATTGCCAGAGCAAGGAAAGCTATGAAAGCACAACATGTTAAGAAGAAGAAAAAAAAAAAAACAAAAAAAAAAAAAAAAAAAAAAAAAAAAAGAAAAAAAAAAAAAAAAAAAAGTAGTGGTAGAAGATGATTCTGCAACTTTATCTTTTAAAAATCTCATGGTAATACTAAATAAATTCCATTGCAACTTTACATAGTACTTACTCCATTCCTGAGGGTCCATATTTTTTGAAAAAAATTTTTTTTTTTGCAGTTAAATACTACTTGAATTACAGGATCCAGAAACAGTTTTAGGATAAGCTCTCTACTGTGCTGACTACTATGGTCTGTGCCACTCAGTTCTGTAAACAGAAATGTGTATGCATAACTTGCTTGAAGAGTCTATAGTGATACCATTTGCATGCTGAGGGTAAAGTATGTGCATATAAGTTTGTGCAGCAGCAGTTTAAAGCATTGACAGAAAAGGGTTAGAATAAGGATTTCCCTCTTTTATATATATGTATTTTTTCCTTTCCTGCGAGTTTTCTCCCTGATAGTTTAAATTGTGCCTGATCCCATAAGTTTGTGCAGTTTCTGCAACAGGATTCATTCTCACTGTTAAGTGGTTAACAAAGTAATTGTTACTAAAAAATATACTCAAAAATACTGAAAAAAAATATTCTTAAGAGGAAAATGGGGTTGTACACGCACACATAGAAACCTTTTCATGCATTCACATTAGTACCTAAGTTTTGCTAAGAAGAAGAAAGTAGTAAAGTACAGGAAGCTGTATGTCTCCCTAAATACATCCCTAACGTATTCTGCTACCTTATCCTCAGAAAGAGCCCTCCCAACGCTACA
This sequence comes from Dromas ardeola, assembly GCA_013398915.1. Classification (NCBI taxonomy): domain Eukaryota; kingdom Metazoa; phylum Chordata; class Aves; order Charadriiformes; family Dromadidae; genus Dromas; species Dromas ardeola. The sequence continues at coordinate 231,664 of VYZM01008520.1, read as the reverse complement.
AATGATTTGGTGTTGGTTTTCAGCACTGTGTTCCACCCAACCCGTGGGCTGGTTTTCCTGCATCATGATGAGCCTGCCCATACCATGACTGTCTTGTGAACACCTGGCTTGTATAGAGAGTTGGAGTCCTCATTGCAGTTCTCTGTGGCTCTTCCTTTTATCTAAGAGTGACATGCTGCAGCCCAGAAGATTAAGTAGGGCCTCTTGAAATCTGCAGCATGTATGAGTTTCCCTTTTTATAAGATTTTCATGGAACACTGAGCTAGGAGAGGAGAGCTAGGGGGAGAAATCAGATCTTCAAACAAAAGTTAACCTTTGTAAGCGGGTTCTTACAAAAATACTCTGTGGGAAGATTCTGAAATCTGATGTTATCACTCTGTTTTCCAGTTGGCAGTGTTGCTGAATACTTGTGATTGCAACTGCAATTGTGGTGTCCCCTTTACAACAAAGAACAATAACAGAAAGTGCTGGAGTGATGAACTGAAGCAGAAAAAGAATCATAATTATTGTGTAGGTTAAAGCACCGACTTGCATCGTATCTAACTTACACATAGTTTTGTGAAAGTTGCTTCTACTTTGTGACTTCAGTCTCATTAATGTGAACTAATGATAACATTCAGGATAAAATTTCACTTACAATTGTAAGGTGCTTACATCCCATAGAGACAAAGGTGTTAGACTTGGTTGTTAGTGGAAGGATTAAATAAATTTGGGAAATTAATACAAAGGAGAAGGAGGAAATAGGGCAGAAGACCTAGTGGCTTTCTAGAGATGAATCAACAGATAGGCTAAGGTTTAGCGTTCATTCCACAGGAGATGGAGGTAACAGCATGAACCAGGTGCCCTGCTGCAGTTTGAGAGGTGTTACGTCAAATCTTGGTCTGGATTTGTAGGAAAAGCCAGTCCTACTCATTTAATTAAAAATCGGTACATGGTTGAAGATAGCCATATATGGATACTGATCATATCACTTCTGTCAACTTTGTTGACTGTGAATGAAAACTGCCTGTGACCTCATTAGGCGAATTACATCTGGGGTTAATCTTTTATTCCCTCCCCCTTGTCCTTTCATGAAGTATGAGATGAGACTAATAGGATGAGATTAAGAAGGGAAAATATAGACTGAAGAACATATTCTTGACAATGAAACATCTTAGGCTGCTATATGATTTTGTATTGAGGGTTACAGGAACACCTTGTCTGTGATCCTTGAAATCTGGAATGGAAACATTTGCACACAATATTTGTATTAGTTTTTTTCCTGCCTCTGACTTTCTGTGAGTGTAGTTTTTTCCTGTTCCAGAAGAAATACATCCAAGCTTTTCTTGCCCTGGTAATCCTTTTATAAAATCAATGGTATGAAACGTACAACTTCTGTACTAGATCAGTTGACTGACTAATTTGTCTAATTATTAAGCATTGTTTTAATAGAAGTGTTTAGATTTCATCTTTTGCGAAGACCTATTTACTGGTAAAATGTCTGTTTTCTATATCTGTGCCTTATATTTCAATTTTTTTTTGCTTTTTCAGTCTGCACCGAGCGCAACAATATTTACTTGTTAGACATGTAGGTTGTAATTTATATAACTGAGTTACTGTTTTTCATAAGGTAATGTAAATAGGATCTTATGTTTGACTCACCTTACATTAAGAAGAGAGGCACCAAATGTAGGCGTGCTTTTAGCATTTTTATACACAACAGTTAAACACTAGTTCTTTCATGAGGGATGAGGGATAAAAATACTGTCTTTTTTTTTTTTCCTGTGACTTTTTTTCTCTTTTCTGTTGTTTTGGAGAAATAGAATTTTATGACATACAACATAATCATGATCTGGCAGAAAAAGAGGAAAAGCATAACAAAAATTTATTTCACAGATGTTTCAATATTACAAAGAAGAGATCTTGTTTTCCATTTATTTTCGATTTGTGCAGAAATGATACTCACATTTTGAGAGATGTTTGTTATTCTTAGCTTTAGTATGGTATTTATTTCATGTACAAGAATTGTATTTTAAGTTGCACTGAGGTATGCCGACATATGTAGTCTACATCGTTATTTTTCAGGCTGTAAGTGCATTGTTCTAGCAATATGTAAGGGTGATACTAAATGTATTTTGAGTTTTATTACTAAATTGGAATACTGCAGTATTTTTTGGTGCTATGAGAGAGAAGAAAGACTTTCATCTTACACAGATGTTTGGGTTTTTTTCATTTGAAAGACATAAAAGATTGTATTTATTCAATGCAATCCCATTTTACTCTTCCTGGATATAATTTGGCTCCCTCACAGTGTCTTCAGGTCTCAGGCAAGAATCAGTACTCCATCAGTCAGTCCATGATTAGCATTTTCAGTATAAACATTGGAAGAAATATGTAAGGGTAATGTGTAGATAAGGGGGAAATGCGTGTCGTGGAAGCAAAACTGATTGTAGAAAAAGCTCATTTATTGATTTGGCCATTAATTGGAACTCATGGTTTCCCTAGACAAAGAAACGCCCCAAAACAAACGAAAGAAAAATCTCCAAATATGAAGTACCTGCAGACTCACTGCTCCTTGTATTTCCTTGTTTAGTGGGTAAATATAATTTTACCTATTCAGATTTAGGCATATACTCTTCTTGGTAAGTGACACTAATTTAGACTACAGTATTTCCTGATGCTGAAATAATTGAATTTATTTTTTTATTATGGAAACCTGAGTTTATTTAATCATGTTTGATGTTTGTTTTCTCTGGGTAATATTATTTCAGAATGTGCTAATTGCTTCTTGTAATCTTTGTAATCTATAAATATTAATGCTCATGAGATGTTAATAACAGCTGATAAAAACGAAATGCAGAAAAATGAGCAATTCAATTAATCAATTTAAACTGATTTTGTAACTGCATAGATAATTACTAAATTGTCAAAACATCAATAATGATGCCTGCTGAACTACAGTAGTGTGAGGTATTTTGAATATTTTATACAGATGACTAAGTATGACTTCCCTTCAGTTTCTTTGCTGTTGTGGGTTAAGGCCTTTTAATTTAAAACTGAGATTACAAAATCCTGAAGATCTCCACTTGTGGAAAGCCAATTCAAGGTACTCATGACATTTTTTTTAAAGAGGTGCTAATCTCCCAGTAACTTTAAATGGCTAATGATGCTACCTATGTCTGAAAATCCTGTTCTGTATTCTAACAGGGCTTTTCAAAAGTGTGAACCTAAAATTTGCTTTTAAATAATTATTTTGGGATTTTGATAAAAATGGGCTGACTTTCAGAGGAACCAGTTGAAATTATATGATTAGAATATCTGAAATGATGCATCTCAGAGTTTGGTGATTGCTGAAAGTGTGATTTTAAGATGCAAGGTCTCATTCAGACAGCATCAGAAAACCTGCCGTTACTGAAATCTTGCCATAACCAAGCTTCTATACTGCCAGGAATTGTTTGAAATAATGACAGGATGATTCAGGCAGATATTTTTTTTTTCCTTCATTATGTTTAGCTCTCCATAGAGGGAAGAGAAAAGAAATGACGGAGAATGGAGAAAAAAATAGGATAAAAGTAAATTCTGTATAAATACAGATGTCAGCTCCACTTTGATTAGTATCTTGTCCAACTGTGTGTTCACTTGTTATCAAAAAGAAAAAAAAGTTCATTTTCTTCCAAATACTTTTTATATCATACCATATTCACAGGTCAGCTTGGCTTATATATTGAGCAGTATTGATGGGTAATAGCACTGGCAAGGCTGAATATTCGCTATGTTGACACTTCCAACTAAATGCATTTTTTTGAAGTGTTCTGTGGGTGCCTACCCTTTTAACATGCAAATACATTTTAAATACACTGTAAAAAAATTGGAGACATCCATCGTTAATCTGCTATTTTTGAAGATCTTTTCTAAGGAAACTTTATCTGAGTTTATATGTGCACCATCATTGACAGGAACCACAAATAGTCATCTTGCTTCTGATTTCTGTACTTTAATCATAGGATGTGAAATAAATTTTTGTTATGCTTTTCCTCTTTTTTCTGCCAGATCTTAATGTTTTTATTTCTTTCTAAACATAGACATAGAGAACATACAGTATAACATAATTAATGTAAATGTGTTTCTTGGAAAAAGCTTTTTCCCATGGCTCTGAAGAATTAATTAAAAGGTAAAGAATTCTGCAAAGTGTAACAGTAAAACTTTGCTTTAATGCTGCAAGTGACCTAAAAGCTTTTCATTTAACATATACAAAAATCTTTCATGTAATACGTGTCTACACATAAGACTGAATCAAGAAATGCTAACTCTAGTACCAGTCTTAAAATTATGGTCTGTTTTTTATTTTAAAAAAGTCTTTTAAGAGGAGCTTTCTTACCGAGTTTGGATAGGAAAGAATTTCAGCAATATTTAAGAAATCCACTTTTGTGACATAAAATGACTGAGCTTATGTTATTGTCTTCCGTTCCCTTGTTCAGATGGTCTTGGGTGGTTTTTTAGGAGGAGGAAACAAGGTAGAGCCCTATATTCTTAACCCACTGCAGCATCACATTGAGCTCCACAGTGTCCTTTCTGTCACTGGACTGTGGAAAATACCATGACTTCAAATTGTGTGGAGCTGCAGAGGGAAAGACTGTTGCATGGCTGTTTCTGCACGCTGTCATGAATACACTGCCCTGAATTTAACCTGGCACAAAGATCCCATCTGCCATCCACAATTTCTTTGGAATTAATTAATAAGATAGAGGTTAGGTGTAGGTAGGGGTTTTTTTTGACTCGATATTTAGCATTTGAAGGACTCATATGCAAAGAGATACTTTTTTAATAATGTGGATGACAGTAACATGAGTTAATGCTTTGGTCAGTTGGTACCTGTCATGGAAAATGCGTTGCTTATCAGCTTCTCAGATGCATGAGATGTGCAATAAGCTTAGTAATTTTGTATATTTATTCTCAGTTCGAAGTGTTTAGTAAAGCAATTGGTTTCTTGCAGATTAAAAAAATAATTGAAAGCAATTTATTTTCGTACATGAGAAAATTCAATATGCTGTGGTTATCTATGTATTTAGTTGATTTTTGGAATGTAATTAACTGCATAAAGGCCAGTCAGAATGGGATCTGTTTGTGCCTATCTATATATCAGTGCATTCAGAAATGACTATCAAATTGTCTGCATAAAAAAAGTATATTTGGGGCCAGAATGTACTTTGATTAAAAAAATAAAAATCCCTACGAGCAAAGGAGCCTCTTTTGTTTTTCGGAAATTTTAGTCACTTAGAGATCTACTCATATTATCGGAATTTTGTTTTTAGGGGCCATTGTCTGTGTGTTTTGTGTTCTATTTTTTATTTTATTATTGTGTGGTACAAGCAGATTCTTTTTTTACCAAAATGTGTGTAAAGGTGGAAGAATATTTGAGAATTTTGCTTTCTGTTCACTTGTGATTTTTTTATTTTTTTTTTACACTCAAAGCATTATAGTGGAATGAATGTGATCTTACCTCTATGCTTTTTGTTCTAAATCAAGAGACTAGAAACCTGGTATTTGCATTTTCCTGATTACAAGTTTGTATTTTGCTTTAATACAGATTGTCTCCTTCACAGAAATAAGGTAAAAAGCATTCTGACAAGCTTGCAGACTTGCAGCATGGCTCTCTCAGGAAAAGTAAATATAATTTCTAACTTAATCTGTTAGAAATTTTAAAAAAAAATAATATATTCACTATTTCCTACCATTATTTAATTAAAGTAATGCACTTTTGAGCCTTTTAATGCATTTTTATATGAGATGTAGTTTAAAACTGGAGACAAATTGAATAGACTCCACTGTATAAACTCTTATTGTGGCTTGATTTAAAATAATATGTAAAATGTATTCCATATTGCTGAGAATGTAGTAAGACAGTTCTTTAAATAACTTAGTAGATTCTGGTTTTCCCTGCAGACAGTATAGTGTCTAATTTGATGCATAGCATTTGTTTTTTGTTTTGGGCTTTTTTTTTTTCCAAATAACTACAACAGCTTACCTAACAAATAATATCTGTGTTGCCACAAAATTGTAAACGGTGGTATGGACTTTCTTCCTCAAACAAGCTGACCACTTCTTTTAGAGCTTTCTGTACACCGTCATGGTCTCAGGTTTAGTGCTTAGATGAGTTTGAATCTGTACCAGACTTTGTAAGGGGGTCTGGAAACTATGAAAACTCTGATGTCCTGTTTAATGTTACATATTTCTGCTTTTTCTGTCTGATTACACATTCTAGGTAGAAGGTAAGGTTTGTAAATAAAAAAACATGAGATAAGAAAACTGAGAATCGGTAACTTGTGATACATAGGAGTAGTGTAAAGATTTTTTTTTTTTTTTTCTTTTTTGTTAAGCAGAAACATTCCAGAAATCATTCAATTGTCTTGGACTGATTGCAGCTGCCATAAAATGTAACTACTTCAAGATTTATTAGGGGATTGTTTACATTAATCAGCTGGTCCGTAGGCCATCTGAACCTGCTTCAAGGGCTACGTTATTCTTATTTTCACTCTTTACATAAAAGCAAAAAATTCGACCATTTGCATTATTATTTCCATAATATTCAATTTTTAAATACCTTGGGAAAGGACTAATATTTTTATTTCAGACATGAGAATTAAACTACTGTAAAGTTTCCTGTACTGTAATAAGGAGTAAGGAGAGAATTTTTTTTTTTTCCTAAATGGGGTGTGTGTGTGTGTAATCAGATATGTAAAACTAAAACCGTTTACATATTCACTCCTTTCCCCTTCAACCCCAGTACTAAATGAAGTCCGAGACTAAGAAATGCCAGCTTTTTAAATGCATTCTTTAGAAAGCTAAGAGTGAAGACTGAATGTATTTCAATGCATTTGACCTGTAGGTTATCTTTAAAACAAAATATATTTTAAAAAAAAAAAAGGTTCAGCAGCATGCCTGTGAATAACATGTCTGCTCAGGAAAGCTTATTATTGTTCTCTAATAGCCTTCCAGTCACTGCCTCTGGCTTTGGATGGCCTGAGATAGTTATATTAATGAAAATAGTGTAGTTGAAACTGCTTTATAATCCTCGGTAAAGCCTGTGCTGTCAAGAGATTGCTATGATGAAAGTTTCACAATCATGAAGCTGTTTTTGACATTCGTGCAACTGCTTTTTTCTTGGAAGTGCCCACTTTTGTGTCACGTTCTGCAAGGCTCATCTTTTGAAGACAAAATGGATTTTGTTTAGTCTTGTAAGAAACGCCTTTATTTTTTAATAAATGAACATACAGTGATTGTTGAGTTCCTTTGCCTAGAAAAGATATATCTTTTTAAATTTAGTTTCATAAATTCTGTTTATTTTAAGATTTTTAAGTTTTCAGAATGGTTCTAGGTTCTGGTTTTAAATAGTGAAAAATAAAGCCTTTCAGTACATTTCAACCTTTAAAATCACATTTAGAATATGTATATGCTATTGTATTTTTACTGTTTTCTTCCCTTTCCCATAGTGCAATACATTTGCAGGCATATGCATCTGTCATCCCCAGTTCTAAAAGTCTTTTTGGTTAGAAGTATTGTAGGATTTGGTCTTTCAAATTTCAAAGCCTCAATAATGGTCAGCATAAATGTCTGTCTATTTTTTTTTTTTTTTTTTAAAATAGAAGGATTTTCAACACAATTTTCTACTATTTTGCCGATCACCTTGTCAACTATATATAAATTTTGAATACAGTTCAACTCACAGGTATGCTGTTTTTTAAGAGGAATACATTTTTAAATGAGTTTTACTGGCAATCAGAGCTTACATACCACACATTAGAAATAGTTTTGTTCTGATTTGAAAAATCTTGTCTAATTTTCAGAATATAACAGATTTGAGCAAAACCAGTATGGACAAAAATCAGCTGTAGAAGGGTCAGTGATTAAAGATTTGTGGCCGATTTTGATGGTGCACCCAGTTCTTCTTTCTTATCTGAGTAGTCCTCTTGGTTGTGAGAGGATTAATCGCATGGTAATCCTCCTAATTAATACTCAGAGAGCTAAGATGAGAAATCTAACCAAATGCATGCATTATGGTGCTATTTAGAAGCATCTTTTTCAATGGATAGATAACGAGACACATTCATACGAATATTCCTTAACCGTTATTTATAGACAGTGTGTCTCTAAAATATGTATGCACATGTCAGTTGAGGGATGAGAAAAGCTAATAATTGGACCTACCTGAAGTACTTTTACTGTTGTTTTTTTTTTTATTCCTTTTCCCTATTCCGTTTATATCATTCTTTGGAGTAGCAATGAGCACATTAACAAAGGAAATTAATCCTTCATCATTATACTGCCATGAGCTGTGATCTTCTCAGATCTTGTAAGATAAGCAAACCTGGGCCTAATCAGTATTTTAGTGATCAACAAGGGGGTTCTGGTTTGGAGGGGCAAAAAAAGTAGGTCTACAAAACAGATATCTCTCATCTTGTTAAGATTTCATTTCTTTTTTCCAGCAGATGCTATTCTTGTGTGGTTTTTAATTTATCTTTTTCAGGTGCATTGTTTTGAAAGTACAAATCAAGAAACTTCACCAGTCATCACTGAATTCTTGGACATACAGCAGTTACAACATTAATTTTCTTGTTCTCATGTTGTGTAGAGGTTAAAGCTTTTAAATAAACACTTAAGAGTATACAATATTACCTAGCATGGAAATATGTTTGTAACTCAAGTTTACTTGTTGCTATAGCTACAAATAGAATGTCTTTATATGAGGCTAAGTATTATATAAAGTAAGACATAAACTATATTTTTGGTGTTAAAGGATGCATAAATATGACCAAGGTTGGTAGTATTCTGTACTCCTAAAATTGAAATGTTATCCTCCTCTTGGAATTGTTTTTCTGTTTTGTCGAATTGTTGAATAACGATAAAGCAATAATGAAATTCAAACCCGAGAGCTTTACATCTCTGTCCACTTAAATAGATGGACATAAAAATAGTTCCCAATGCCAGCCTCATTCAAAATCTGATGATTTGGATGGTTACCAAAGGATTCATCTAGCCCAATGTCATGTCTCCTTCAAAAATAACTGATGCCTGTAGAAAAATACAAATATGAATATTTCTGTGACATGCTCCTCAAATCTGAAGAGATACGCAGTCACAGGTCCTCTTCATCCATATGAGATATCATAGGAGTTTTAACAGCCTGTGGCAGGTTGGCCCTGGCTGGAGGCCAGATGCCCACCAAAGCTGCTCTATCGCTCCCCCTCCTCAGCTGGACAGGGGAGAGAAAATAAACGCTTGTGGGTCGAGATGGTTGCCCAGGGAGGCTGTGGCTGCCCCATCCCTGGAAGTGTTCAAGGCCAGGCTTGATGAGGCTTTGAGCAGCCTGGTCTAGTGGGAGGTGTCCCTGCCCACGGCAGGGGGGTTGAAACTAGATGATCTTTACGGTCCCTTCCAACCCGAACCATTCTGTGATTCTATTCTATGATTCTATGAGGACAGGGAGATCACTTAGCAATTACCATCATAGGCAAAACGGGCTTAACTCGGGGAAATTAATTTAACTTATTGCCAATTAGAAATCAGAGTAGAGTACTGAGAAATAAAAACCAAATCTTAAAACACCTTCCTCCCACCCCTCCCTTCTTCCCAGGCTCACCTTCAGTCCCGATTTATCTACCACCTGCCCCTGAGCGGCACAGGGGGACGAGGAATGGGGGTTGTGGTCTCTGCTGCTTCTTCCTCCTCAGGGGGAGGACTCCTCACTCTCTTCCCCTGCTCCAGCATGGGGGCCCTCCCACAGGAGACAGTCCTCCATGAACTTCTCCAACATGAGTCTTCCCACAGGCTGCAGTTCCTCACAAACTGCTCCAGCCTTGGTCTTTTCCATGGGCTGCAGTCCTTCAGGAACAGACTGCCCCAACATGGTTCCTGCACAGGGTCACAAGTCTTGTCAGCAAACCTGCTCCAGCGTGGGCTCCTCTCTCCATGGGGCCACAGGTCCTGCGAGGAGCCTGCTCCAGCACGGGCTTCCCATGGGGTCACAGCCTCCTTCGCACATCCACCTGCTTCAGCATGGGGTCAACCATGGGCTGCGGGTGGATATCTGCTCCACTGTTACCCTCCATGGGCTGCAGGGGGACAGCCTGCCTCACCATGGTCTTCACCACAGGCTGCAGGGGAATCTCTGGTCTGGCGCGTGGAGCAACTCCTCCCCCTTCTTCTTCACTGACCTTGGTTTCTACATAGTTGTTGCTCTCACATGTTCTCACTTCTCTCTACAGCTGCAGTTGCTCTTGTGCAGTTTTTTTCCCCCCTCCTTAAATATGTTCTCACTGAGGTGCTGCCACCATTGCTGATGGGCTCGGCCTTGGCCAGGAGCAGGTCCATCTTGGAGCCAGCTGGTATTGGCTCTATTGGACATGGGGGAAGCTTCTAGCAGCATCCCACAGAAGCCACCTCTGTAGCACCCCTGCTACCAAAAGCTTCCCATGCAAACCCAATGAACAGACACAGAAAATGTTTTTTTCTTTCTTTAATTTCTCCAATTGCATGCCTTTTAATGTCCATTGAATGTTAACTTCTAACATTGGCCAACTTCTCTGTCAGAGTTCCAATATTTAATTACTTGATTGTGTGAAGAACTACTGCTTGTTGTTACTATTAACAAACTCCCTGGGCTCTTACTTAAATGCTATTGAAATAAATTATCAAATCTGATATGAATTCTGTAGAAAGATTGCCCTTTATGCTTCCTTCGTAGCCCAAATTAAAAAATTGGAAGAGCGTCTAAGGGCCTAGCATGTATTTGCTTTTTCTGAATAATTTTGAGTCTATTGTGTGAATTTTGCAAAGGAAAAAATCATTAGCACTTACTAATACGATCACCAAGGTTATGCCTTGTCCACTTTTGACAGTCACAATTAAAGAAATTAAAATAGGTGCTTTAAAACACCTGTTCTTGTCAGAATTCTAAAGAATATGAAATACCTTCAAAAGCATATCAAGCAGAGTGCTACTGCTAACTTCAGGTTTCCGGGCAGCGGATTCCCAAACAACCAGAGCAGGAGGGAATCTGTCAGCACGCTCATGAGCACTGAGAATTCAGTTGAATGGAAGATTAGAAGGCAGCGTTAACTGTTCCATTTTGGCAAATCCCACTGTTCTCTGCAGTCTTGGTGCTGTGCCTAGTCACTTCAGGAATGAGAGGCAAGGGCATCATGATGGGCAATCAGAATGATAATTTGGGATTCCTGTCCAGGAAATGTGTGCATTTGGCTTCTAGCTTCATAGAGATTGCTCTTGTGTCACTTCCAGTATTTTTTGCAATGGTAGAAAAGAATAGCAGCTTTTCCCAGCCCACTGACTTGATGGTGGAGGGGTTTGAGGAAGGGACTAAAAGCTCAGTGTAAGTAAAAATTGCTGACTTTAGTATAGATATCAAAAAGGATTTCTTTTTTTTAAAAATGTGTTTGGGGGATGGTTTCAGATTAAAATTTAACCAAGATTTTTTTTATTGAGGAGGCTTAGGCAGAAGGGGTTTTGGAATCAGGGTGGAGTCTTTGGAGAAGCGGGTTGTTCTTGAATGCTGCTTCTTGAAAAGCTTTCTCTGAATAGATGCAGAAAGAAGTTCAGTTCATAATTTTGTATCCAGGTTAGTTCTTCAGGTACTTAGCAGCAGAGTTTCTCTCATCAGGCATAAGCAAAGATGAAATTAAAAGCTTTGTGTTTCTACCTGAAGACAGATCTGTGATTTCCAAATGTGGAGATATATTTGTATGAAAAGTGTTGCTAAGACAGATGCTCTCTTGTTGTTTCTGTAAATTGAGCAGTGCAAAATGATCCTATGTGTTTCAAAAGTAATTGACGTGCCTCACATAACCTGGTTTCAGGATGCCTCCACATTATATAGCTTTTACAGTGTACTGGATTCTTTGGTATTGCACGGTACACTTAGGTAAAAGTCAAATTTTGATCTTGGTATGGGGCAGAATTTGGCCTGTAATTTATGCAGACACTCTGTGATATCTAAGCACTGTAACACTTGCCAGGAATTTGACTTTCTGCTTTAACTCCCAAAGTCTGATCTAAATCTTACCCTCAGTTTCATTTCAAAGTAGTTATTTTTCTGCCTGACATATTTACATGGGAAGTAGTCTTTCATCTGTCTTCATGAATTATGCAGACAGCCAAGTTATCATACAAAGGTGGAAAAGGCTTTATGTTCAAAGGCTTTACTGGAGTCACACGCTATCATTGGAAGCTGTCTCACTGGAAAATAATAATTAAAATTTTTGATGCGACTGTAAGGTGATGAAAAGCGGAAAGGGTGAAGATCAAGGTGTGCGGCTGTGGAAGGGGAAGGGGCTGAATGCAGGCTGGATGTGAAAGCAGCAGAGCGTATTGTCAGACTAGTCCTGAAGCTGGGACTGCAGGTGACCTGCTTAATTTACACCCTTTAACTTAGTTATCCCTCACTTGGAGGCACGATGTTTAATTTTTTGTCTAGAAGTGCATAGGCAATGAATATACTGTCACAGGGCAGAGGTTTTGTATGATTACTTATTTTATGTTATTTTTTCTGCCTGTTCTTTATTGTGTGGTTATTTATCTTGTATACTTGCATTTAGAAGCATATTTTTTTATTTATGCCTTTAATTAGTTGTGCGAATATTTAATTGTATCTTTTTGGTAGCTTATAACAGCAGCCTCGGAGTATTTTAAAGTAAGATTTCTGAGTAGGATCATACATCTTTAGAAATGAGATGCTTGGGTTTTGTCAGAGAATCTTCAAGCATTTTTGAAACATTCAGCCAGTTTTAGAAATAGCTTGGGGCTTTATATATTAAGAGGAATGTTAAATGTACTTTTCGCTGTTCTCTGTCACACAGGCATTAGGATCTATAAATGCAGCATTTTCAACCAGTTATATAGGTAATAGTTTGCAGATGGCAATAAACTGTATGGGGATTTAGAATTTTTATAGTTTTATAACTATTTAATGATTTCTTGTTCTGTTGTACGCATACTGTGCTGGAGTATGTTAAGTTTCATCAGTTCCAAGTTAAAATTTTCAAGGTTCTTGTTAACCACAATACTAATTTAATCAGGTGTGCAGTAAGATATTAGATTATAAAAAATGATTAATTCCAGTAATTTAGTAGTTAAAAAAAAGGCATTGAGTTCCTGTTACATTGCTAAACATCAACATATACTGGGCAGTTTGTGTATATGAAAATGTCAACACTGCAGTAGAACTAAAGCTACTTCCAGCTGTATGATCAAATACCTTCTATTTAAGGTCATGTAATACTTTAGTAAGTTAAAAATAACACCATAACTAAACTATTCAGGTGTTTCTTACTTTTCTTTATTATTTCCCTTTTCTAATGCTCAAGTATTTGAAAATAAGCTGAGATAAAAAATTTTGCATTGCTTAAAACTAATGGGAAATTTACAAGCCTCCCATGGCACCAGCAAGTCTGTGTGTTCCCAAGTTTATTCACAAAAATAATGAATATTTTTGCGGTATTATACCCTATTTTTTTAAGCTCAGTCGGCACTGGAATTTACAGAGTGATTCAAGTACATGGAATTTTTGAAGACGCAAAATGAGTTTTTTACAAAAAAAAAAGTAAACTTACATTAAAAGTCAATTTTTTAAAAAAACACCTTATTTTAGTGGCTCTAAGCATGTCCAGTCAGTTTGCCTAGGGGTTGGGGTATGTGCAGGGTTGCTACTTCTTTTTTTTTTTTTAACAGACTTTGACTTCCAAATACATCTGACAGTTTTCAGTGCAAACTCCTGTTCCAGGCTTCCAGCTATGAGCTGGCACAGGACTCATAATAAATGCTGGTGGTAGCATTCAGTTAGAGTGTGAGTGTATCATCAGGCACTTTCTATTAATTCTTGTATTTCCAGTATTACAATGACTTCATTACAATTACGTGGCTATATAGCCATGCCCTCATAGCAGCATTCAATTTACTAGTGAAATAAATGAATCCGAAATGATCGGCAATTCAAATCATTCAAGCTGAGGCTTTACACTGAATGTGTAGATTTGCATTAAAGCTTTTGATGTTGTTACCAAATTGAATGGGAATTTTAGATGTTATTTTCTCTATTGTAAATCAAGTCTGAATGAAAAACCAGTGGCACCATTGCATTTGGTTGATAACAGGAGGCAGAATGCTGAGCATAGAGAGGAGATAATACACTGATGTACAAATCTTCACGTGTCCTGCATTGCAATCTGCATCATAACAAGCCAGTATCAGCAGGGCCAGTCCCAGCGTTGCAGATGTGTAACCAAGATTCTCTTAAAAAAAAAATAAAAAGAAAACATGTTTTCTCCCTGCCTGTTCACTGTTTACTAGAAGAAGACATATGATAAAACCAGAACATGTTCCTTTCAGGCGCTGCCTCTTCTCTTGCAGCCTTGCTGGGCTTCCTTCATTTAGGGAAGACTAAAACATGGTTTTCTTCAACTTCTTACCATATCGGGTGCTGCAAAGTCGCCACAATCTCATGTCAGCAGCTGGTAGTCGAAACCATGAAATCAGCTGAACTTGATTATTTGTCAGAGACTCTAATTTTGGTATTCTGCTAGGTCAAAGGAGTGCCATGATGCATGGGCCGCCGGGCACGGTTTGATTTGGAAGGTAAAATTGCTTTGCTGGTTATGTGTTACCTTGCTGTCACAAGTTAGTTGTGTTTCTCACTTCATTTCTGATTTAGATTGTGTGAATCCAAGTTCACACAGAGTTCTGTTTTGTTTTTAATTGTGTATTCATCATTGCACCCAAATCAACTGCAGAAATCCAGCGCTATATCCTATTACCAAAACTGAATAGAATAAACAGAGACTAGAGCTTAGATATTCACTAGTATCCTAAGATACAATTTTTATGGTATGGCTTGTAACTTAGATATGTTTTATAATAACATACTAGTGAAATGCATGGTGTTACAAAATCAAAACAGATGTATATTGGTGTTTGCAACAGTTTAGAAATTTGAATATAAATGAATCCTAGGCAATAAGGTTGTGAAAGTGGTACAGATTTTGGAATAGTTTGTGTTGTCTATAATTTAATGTCAACTGAACTGACAGTTGTGAAATCAACTGTGCAGTACGGGAATGCTGCGGGAGGAGAAGAAACCTTTTCCCATGAATAAAACACATCTTTTTATTAATGGATGAATGTTGTCTAGTGAAGTCTCCCATACAGGCTTTTTACTGCCTAGTTTCTCCCATAGGTTGAATTGAAAATAGTGCACCTTCAAAGATTTCAAGTAATACTAAGATGTAAATCTCACTACAACCAACGGGGGGTCAGTCCAGTTTGTCGTATTTCCTCAAATGATGGTATTTAAAAATAAGCAGGCCAGACTTTAGTTTATTTTTATACTTTTTATTGTTAACTTCTTAGAGTAAGATTAGAATAACAGAATAAACTGTCACTTTCAAAAGAAGAGGGGAATCAAGGATTAATAGTACTATAAAATTTTAGTGGAAACAAATTGCAAGGTGCAAGTGTCATGTCATAGCTGGGGATAATGATTTGTTGTCATTTTGAATGAAAATATTTGTCCGTATAAAAACAGTTTTATTGACAGTTATTCTAAAGAAAACTTGACAAATTGATATTTATTACAAATACTAGTAATTAGTTTTAAATTTATAAGAAAAACATTTTACAAGGCAATAAACATCTGATGCATTGAATTTACACATGCCAACAGTATAATGCAATTAAGTCAAATTTGAGAACCTGCTAAATATCTCTCTGAATCGTCTCCAGCGGCATATCATGTTTAGAGACCAGCAGAAGAAAGACATAAGGAGAAGTGCAGACATATTTAATTTGCTTGTGAAATGGTTTGCACTGAATGAAACTTGAGCAGCAGTATCAAAATAAAAGAAATGCTGAAAGCCAGTGAGCAATCCCTACCTCAGGTAGCCAGGGCCCATGTACTATTCTGGTATGAAATAACCTTTATGCTTGGGTGTCACTGACCTTGCCTGGTTTACTACAGCTCTGTGGGTCCTTCTGCTGTGGTGCCTGTGATCCTAGGATCAGTGAGATGCCACGGTTGAGATGCCGTGGTTCTGCGCTGCGTCTCAAGTGTGTGTCTCTAGCAGGACTCCCATCTGAAAGTATATGGGTAGAAGTTCAATTTGAATGATGTTTAGTTTTCAGAAGACATGTGACCGGTATCATGTCTTTAGGTTAGGTATTTATTTGATGCAAATACTTCTGTATTGTGAAATACTCCAAAATTTTTGCATAAATTCTGTGTATCCAAATCTTAAAAGTTATTTAGTAAGATATGTAGGAAGGATGGTCACTTCTGGGCATAACCCTAGCTAAAGTAGCTACACTCAGAATTTTCATTAGAGTGAATATTCACAAACACACTTTTGAAGCTCAGTTCTGTTGCAGTGTTTAGTGTAAGTAAGGCAAGGTGAAAAACTCAAAAATGTATTAGGAAAAGAAAAAGTAACAATGCATGGAAATAGCCTTTAGATGAACAAAGAGAAATGCCAGATTAGATAAACCCAAATCTTTTCTGTGACTAATAAGGTCCTTAAGTGGTTTTGAAAACATCGAGGAGATATGGAGTCAAGGATTATGCAAATGTAGTTCATTAATTATTTTGTTTCTGTCAAGATAAAGTGGAAAATGAAACTGGGTAACTAAGGGAAGGGATAACGTCTGCTGATACTAAGGGATTATTCAGTGTAAAGAAAGTAATAAATTATAGAAAAATCAACTATTAATCTCAGGTTTGTTTTAGTACCAGAATTACTGGTACTGTAGTATGCAATTCTGTATCAAGTTCCTGAAGAATGTTCTTATCAAAATACCTCGTGTTTAAAAATAGGTGGTGGTCTTGCTGAAAACTGAGCTCTTTCTCCCAATTTAAAAAAAGTGCATCTAAGCTTTTAGTTGAAAATTGAGCTTTTGTGTTTGAAACCTCAAGCCATGTTTTTAATATTCCTGTTAGTTACTATGACTGCCTTACTCATCCTGTATTTTGCGTGTTACATCTTACAAAATCTTTAGTAAGCTGTCTTGATACAAGTAGTCTGAGATCTGAGAAGGCATATAGAGTTGCTTGGGAGCAGATGGCAATAAAGTGCTTATGCTGTTTTATGCTTCCTAGGACTTTCAAAACTGAAGCTTGGGATTTTTTTTCATTGGAAGTATTGCTCAGACAGTTCATTATTATAGGTATTGGCCAGGTTTGAAACAAAATTTTTCACTTTGTTGGCATTAATACTTTGAAATTTAAAAAAAATAATCATAATATCAGTGGAAGGCAGATTGGGTTAAGAAAAATCTTTTTCTTACTAAGCAACAATTTTGGTGAAAATGAGATACTTTCTCTAATGAAAACCTCAAAACATTATTTCCAAAGTAAAATAGAGGTGACTTTCTCCATCATTCATTCTGTTATAATTTTCACATTATTCTTTAATTTTATTGCCAAACAGTTGTATTTTTTCTCCTTTTACTGAGAAGTTGTTTTTCTAATAATTTAGAATCTTCTGTGTCGAGCCTAAATTTACTCTGTGGATATTTTATACCCTTTTATTTTCTGCAAACTGTGGCTTGTCTTAACTTTTCCTTTCCTTAGTTATCTACTGCAGAAGTATTTATGCATAGCAGATAACCTACCTCAGCCATCGTTTTGCTAATCTAAACCAGTCAAACTCTTTAAGCTTCTCTTGGAGAGTATGCTTTCTGTTTCTCTAATGATTCTGCTGGCTTTTCTGCCCCTGTTCCAGTTTCAATTAATCTTTCTTATGTGTCTGTCCTTGTACGTGCTATTCTAGATGTGATCTCATCAGTGCCTAGCCAACAATGATAACATTTTCCTGATACTTTACAGAAAGCATCCATCTTTCTTTCACCATCATTTAACAAAAGGAACATAAACCTGGTATTGAAGACTTTAGATTAAAAGTTGTGTTACACAAAATACTGTGCTGAAACAAACGTGTAAGTCAGTAGTAAACCCTACACAAAACATCTAGGATGCTTTGTATATTTTGACCACATCTCAGAAATTATGACTCAAAAAGATTTAGATTAAATCTCGAGGCTTGAGCCTAATCTTTAAAGTTTAGGGGGAGGAAAAAAAGAAATAATAACAAAATAGGAAATAACAGCTCAACTCAAGGAGAGGTAAAGGTATGTTACTTCAGAAGTAGGGGAAGACCATACACATACTGAATGGCACAGCAAACTGTTTTGGGAGTATTATAACTTTCTCATAGTACAGTATTTTCTGTAACGATGTAAAGTATTTTCTGAGTAACGGTGTAAAGATGACGCTCAGCTGGGAAGGACAGAAACATTTGAGTTCCAGAATGGATGGAAAAAATTAGTTCCAGGAGGGGCAAGTTGACTAATGGGGTTTAATTCAATTCCCAGAAGGACAAGTGTGTTGTGCTGTACAGAGTGTGCGATTTCATATTATGGTTGAGCTGAATTATCAGTTTGCCAGTACCAAAATGTGGGGGTCTTTCCTTGAGTCATGGTGAGTAAATCTTCTTCCCTTTCCCCCAAACAAAACCAAACATGGGGGAAAGAGACTGGTAAGAGATAATTAATATTTGTCCATATTTTTGATAGTTCGTTGTCATTCCCCAAAGCCACTGAGCCTGTGCATCCTTCTTTAATTGTTTCCTTTAAAGTCTCTTTTCATTTCAGGCTCCTGTGGGCTATGAATTAAGACTGTTAAGTCTGTACAGCTAATACAGATCAGCTATTTTTTTTATTTTTATCTTGTTCTCGGTTTTTTGCTTGTTCATTTAGTTCCTTCAAGTTTCCTGTACAATACTCAGTGTAGTGTCTAATGACCTTTTATAGCACTAATCTACTCATCAGGGTTTTCAGAATAATTATTCTCAGGAGTCACAGAACATGAAGCATGCATAGCATAACTCCTTTTTTCTCTCTGTCTCTCTCTCTCTCTGATGGCAGCATGTAAAATTATAGTCCCACATCACTATTTAGCATCTGGTTTCATTTCTCAAAGTGTATCTGGCAGTCTTCTTTACTAGATTTCTGTTTATCTGTGTTATTATCCTTCATCAAACATCTTTATAAAAAGTTGAAATATTTAAATAAACTTTACTGAAACTTTTGATAAATGAGTTAAGTGCATCAAGGTTCTTGGAAGAAAGGAGGGAGTTACTGGTATGCTATACACTAGTTTTCTGTATGCGTATATATCACCTGTGAATTAGAATGAGAATGAGAACTGTTTATTCTCAATTATCCTACCCATTACTAAGCAGGTTATTAAATGGATACAGTCTGTGATGATGATTCTCCTTTATCTCATGTAGAAGTGATCTATTGTATCAGAAGTGTCTAAATTCAAGTTAGGTCAGAACTACATTGGAGTGGAAAATAAAGTTTTTCAAAGCATACTATGGTGAAAAAGGGCCTACCTACCTCTGTCAGAAACAAAAACAATTCTGCTGGTCAGAATAGGGTGAAACTAGGACTCTGGGTTCTTTCTGTCTGTCTGTCTCTCCCTCCCTCCTTCTCTCCCTCCCCAACAACAGATTGGTATTATTGCAGGAGAGCTAGTAGTTTTGTGGGTTTAATCAGACAAACAGGGAGCAGCATCCAAGTGTCGCAGTTGGATAAACTAATTCCACCAACTAACCACTCTTGTTAGGTGAGCAGGAACCCTTTCCAAATGAAATTTTCTTCAAACCCTAATAGGTATGAAATGGTTTTGTCTCAAGGAACATCTACTAAACAGAAAATTAAAAAAAAAAATAATCTCAGCCATCTCTATTAGTAACTGTAGACAGTGTGTATATGTTTGCATGATGTGTTTATATATGTGTTTATAACAGTTTCTGTTGACTAACTTCTGCATTGTAATCACAGGAATATTGGAAAAGTTGATTTATTCTTTATATATCTCCCATTAAATAAATGTTATAAAGTCTACTTAAAGATTAGATATTCCTTGCTGTTCCTTGAGTTGCCTGTAGAATAAGGCCTGCTGCTGTAAAAATCTTTAGCTACCTGTGCACACTGCGAATTTAGGATAACATCTGGGGATTTAGCTTCTGGTTTTGGTACCTCAGAGCTAAAAACATGATTGTCTACTACTTTACATACCTGATATTTTTTACATTGCAATGTAAAGAGCAAGAACATGCTGTGTAAAGTGGTACCTTAAGCAGAATGTGCGGAGATACTAGCTTTGAAAATTTTAATGAAAATATTACGTGTCATGAGGATGCTCAGATACTATCATATTTTTCTTGCTACTAGCCTAATACTGTATGTATGCTGGCATGATACTGTTCATTTCTTTTTAATAAAAATAAATTTAAAAAAAAATTGTTTTCCATTAAGGACAAATTGGATAACTAATTTCATTATAAAAATATTATCAAAGATATTCTGAGTTACATTGTGTGGTATTTGTAACCCTTTTATACAGGATATGGGATTTTTGCACAGTTATTGTAAATTGTTGAATTTAGTTTCCTTATAAATGGTAATATTTTTTCAAAATAAAGGTAAGAAGCAAAGGTAAGGAGTTACTTTTTAATTTGCTCTGAACTTATTCTGTGAGGAATAAAATGTGGACAAAACTCTGGAGAAAGAACTAAATCTCAAATCCTTTTAAAACTTTTTTTTTATACACAGGCTCTTTATACTCACCAGGAACTTTCCCAAATACAGATGAATTAGCAATCTATGATTCACTGCAAGTTTTCACATTTACATAAAAAAATATCTCCTCACAGTTTTCAGAGCTGTGGAGTTTCCAGGAACTTTAAGGTAGTGGGAGCTAAATCATTTGCTTTACATTTGCAATGATATCTTCCAGGACTGAATTAGTGAAATACCGTCATACATAATATTGTACGACAGTTTTGTTGAGTAGTGTGAAATGTTCTCATTTATCTCCATCTTGGTAATTGAAATGAAAACTTTCAGCCTTATAATTATCCAGTGTATGTCTATTAATGTAAGAAGATCCAAATGAAGACGAACTAAAAGCCCGTGTAGCCCAGTGTGCTATTTCAGACAATGGCTAATTGTGAACCCTCCAAGAAGGGTAAGGTAAGAGTGTGAGATGTTAGTGTGGCTCCCCAGAATATTTTCCCATCATCCAGTAATTGTAGTTCAGGGAATTCCTGGCCAAGAAGTAATTTTTTATGTATTTCCCCTGAATTAAACTTTCTTCTGCAAGTATGTTCTGTCACTTTTTGACCCTCTGTAAGCTGTTAAAAATTTCTGATGTGCTTATTAAACTTCGGCCACTTATGGTATTTACTTTGTTCTGAACCTATTGCCAGCTAGTTTGATTTGGTGTTCTCTTGTTCTTCTACTGCTAGACTGGAAAATAATTTCCTGTTTTCCACGCTTCTTGTGATTTTGTGGCCCTCTATCATACTCAGTTGCCGCTCTTCTAGTTTGAATGGTTATAGTTTATTTATATTCACTGGGTTCTTGTGCAGAGGCCATTCCATCTATTGACCATACAAATTTTCCAGCAGACTTCTCACTCTTCATGTGTTTGGGGGAAGGCAGATGATTACTGTGAATGTTTATCCCTTTGGCAACTTGTTGCTCATTATCGTCTTTTTTTTTTTTTGGCCCGTATCTTTTTACATATAACCATACAGAGGGCGTATTTCTTCATATTTTCATCACATGGACACAACTTCAGCTTTTTGTAGGATTCCTTCACAGCTGTACGTTCAGTTTTTTCAACACTAAAGGGTACTGAATGCCATGTGAAAATTTACTTGAGAGTCTCGAATTTTGAAGTCTAGGGCAATATACAGATGTTAAGGCAAGAAAAAACTTCTTGTCTAACTGCTTCATGGGCCATGATGCAGAATTTCACCCTGAAGAATTTGGGCTCCAAAGAGGTATAGATGAATCTCAGTCATTTTCATACTTATTTATATTGCTATTAATTTATCTGCAGTTTTGAATAGATGTATGCACAGTCTAGATTGATAGTACTTTTTTTTTTTTATATCTGAATTTGACTTGACAGTGCTAAACAGAATATGAAGTGCTGCAGAGACACAGTCAGACCTGGGTAGGTTGCCCATTGCTCAACAATTATTCTGCCAGCTAAATACAGAGAAAGGCCCCTAAAAAAGAATTTTTACTTGCCTTGGTTGGCTTAATTGATAAACTGTCTCACAGGCAGCTTAGAGCCGTAAGAGAGGACAAGAGGACAGATGGTCAATGTGTTAAAGAAGAGTTTGGGAAGACCCTCCCAATAAGTCGCGAGGTTGAGAGTGACCTCCCCCTCGCTTTCCAAACTCCTTCTCAGGAAGGAGTCCAGG